>ML806170.1:44514-73501 GCA_009831015.1 Picea engelmannii
TAGGGTTTGAGCTTGATTATTCTTGGTGAAGTAAGTAGAAAATCTGCATTTCTTTATTGTGAATGAATGCTTATGGTGAATTTACTTGTTTCATATTAAAGATTATGAAATTGCTTGCTTGAAACCCTAGGAGAAAGACATAATTTATTATCTTTTTCTCTATAATTTTCCACTTGTTTAAATTTCTCAAAGAGCACCTTATATAGAAGTAAATAATAGAGCCCTACCATTGTAGCACTCTAGTAATCCTACTCCACTTGGCTTTTGCATATTTTATTTCAAATTGTCTAAGGAAAAGAGAAATCGCTAGGGCCTAATTTTCCTTACTTTCTAGCAATTGTCTCCAGGACTTGGATATTTGAGGCCTTGGGTTACCAACACCTCTCTCATCCTCTCCATCTCCTTTTGCTAAGTATTATCATTGTTATTTCCCTCTAAGAGTTGTTGCTACTATCATTGACTCGATTATCCTAGAAGGCACTAGTCTATTCACTACTAGTGATTGATTGATTAAACAAATTTCAAACTATCTTCCTTGGAACATTCACTAACTCCTACTATCCTTAGATTAGCCTAATTCACTAACCAACTTGTTGTTTTTGAAAAATATTTCTACAACCATCTAAAAGCAACAAACTGACCTCAAAAGTTACATATATTGCTAGCTAGACATTGCTAAATCTGTTTGTGACTATCTAATATCAATTTTCCTAGTTAAAGCTACCTTTTCTAGTTTTTTCTCAAGCATTTTGAAGCATAGTTATTGTGGTTGTTACAAATTTATCATTGTTGTTGTAAATTGTTGTGCTGCTACAATTTTATATCAGCTAGTATATTTCTCAGGAGTTCATGTCTTATGCAACATTAACATCATTTTGGTACTTGGAAAGTGTCATTTTTCTATTTTGTTGTCTTGTTCTAGGTAGGTACACCTCGTTTATATTTTGCTTCATCTCTATAAGACACAAAGAACCTTTGAAATTGAGTGACTTGTGAGAGGAGGGAACTTTCTTTCCTTAGCCTTCTCAAACCCTCAGGTCACTAGGGACATCTCCCCTAGGGTACATTGATATACTCCTAAACAGAAAGGGGTTTCCTATTAAGGTTACAGTGATAGGTCACCCCATGTTACGCCAATCCTGTATCTACTTGCTTTGGGATTTAGGCAAGTACAGATTGTGCAATAACAGGTTTCATGACATACAAGGGATCATAGTGTCTCATTTATGGGTGTCTTTGTAGAGGGTGTGTTGCACCTTCGTATTTAATGCATTCTTTTTCCAAGCCCATGTATAGCCCTTTTTTTTTAGATGTTTCCAGGTTGAAGCCAAGGTGGGGCTTCTACCTAAGCATGAAAAACATTTCCCACCTTGACTCTACTCTAGTCACATTATGCTTCCCCAAGTTGAAGATGATGTGTAGGACTTCTACCTAAGCATGAAAAAAATTGCCCACACAAGCTCTACCTTGGTTGACATTTTTACATTGTTATTTTTCACAGGTCCCATCATTTTCTTATGACAAACATTTCATTGTCCTCGGGATCCCTGGGTGACCATCTAGAATTTTTATGATCAACTTTTATCTTTTTTCAGCTACAAACCTCTGGGCCTTCAGCCCCTTCTTTCCTTGAAATGAGGGACACTCCCTTCTTGGATCAGTACACCTGAAAATCCCAAAAGATAAGGAGGAGAGGGGATGAAGTTTGGAAAGTGGTAAGTACGATTGGGAGTGGCACAATGACTTGTCAAGGGGACCTCCCAGTAACAAACCCATCCCTAAGGGTGACCACTTACTAAGGAACAATATCAACCACTGGGGTGAAACAGAGCAAAGAGCACGATTTCCAAGAAGATGTTACATAATCAAAAGCAAATTTAAAAGCAACAAGCTCAAATGCCTCAAATATTGAAATGAAACTTACTATAATACTTGGATTGTACCTCATGGATCAAGGCCCAATGTCTTCCAGAAGAAAGTTGGTGTGGAAGATACCATCGTGATGAATCTGAGATCTATGGTGGTGAGGCGGGCCTCTGTCTATGCAAGTGGACGTTGTTAGGCATCTGTCTCTCGGTACTCCATGTCTGCAACTTAAGGGCCTTAAGACATCTCCTTAATTATTCCTAGGAAATGGGGATAACAACTCCAAAAAGTGATTTATTTTATTTTAAACATTTATGGGCACTGTAAGTCACTTTTTAGCACCCCAACATTTAAATTTTTTCATCTCGGTTCCAATGAGCTATAACACTAAGGTTCCCCCCTTAAATAATTTAATTAAAATAACAACCTTAGTGGAATTAATTAAATAATGCTCAATATTACCCCCAAATTACGAGAACGACCGAAATGCATCGAAACCAAAAACTGACTACGCAAGAGTGATCGCGATGATGAAAGATGATCAACGAACCTAGTTGGTTGACTTACTAAAAATAAACACCCCTCCCAGAATCTTGGAGCCTAAACCGGAAGCCATAAATAACATATGAAAGCATCATACAACTCCTCTAAACCGTTTGAACTCACTGGTAACATCAAATTACCCCTCTAATCAATCTAACACAAACCTAGAAATTCATGTCCAATTGTAGAGCAAAAGAACCTGAAAATGGGGACATTACATAGAGTTGTATACCCACTAGAGTTTGACCCAGGGTCTTTTTCCTAGTGATGGCCCATCTCAACTACTAGACCACAGCCCAAAGGGCATGTTATCATGCATTCTATACTTTCGCAAGGCCTAAAGGAAAGTAGGCTTAGAATGAAGTAACACGAAGGTAGTCCTATCACTGTCACCCCAATAGGGTACCTCTTTCTCTTTAGGAGAAGGATAAATCCACTCCAAGGGAGACGTCCCAAGACCTAGGGGGTTTTAGGAAAGGGGAAAGGTAAGGCTAACCACCCCTCTCTCTAGGTCATTCAAAATATACTTAAGTCTTGTTGGATGAAGCAAAGGAGAATAAAGTGTACATGCCTCTTACCAATACAAAAACAAAATTTATGGCATCAACAAGTGATGATGAATGCTTCAACAAGACTTCAAGTTTATAGAGATGACTGCTACCAATCAATGTGTGAAGCAAGTTATAAATATATAGCAACAATTAATGACAATTGTAAATCCATCCAGAAAATGCACTTGAATAGACAATATGACAATATATTGTGAAGTCCTAAAATGATAACACTTGTCTCATACAATTTCTAGATACATGTCAATCAAAAAATAAATTCTAACATGTTGTCAATGATAACTGTAGCAACAGAAAAATAAAGTAATGACAACAATAGTAAAATATTCATAAAAGTATTTAGAAAGGAAATTTGATGCACACTTTAGTATTGGTTGATTGTACCTTGCCTTATACAATTTTTGGATTGATTTAAGTGGTCAAACAAGTTTGGATAGGCTCCAAAATGACGGTTGTAGCAGTGATTATAACAACAACAACTTAGTGGTTAGTATTCCTAGACTAGGTTAGCAAGTTAGTTTAGGTTAGTAGGGTATCAGATAGAGAGATTGAGTTTGAAGTTTGATGATTCTTGTCAAGAAACAAGGGTTGAAGACTAGTGTCTTTTAGGGGTAAATGGAGTCAATGTGGGCAACTCCTTCTAAGGCTACAAATTAATGATGATACAAAAAAGTCTAAGAGGGAAAAATTCTAGGAGGAGTAGAAACTTAAGTCCTCCTATATTTTGACCTTAAGAGACAAAGTGTCAGGGTGTAGTCACTTCTAGGCCCTAGCGCCTTGCTCTCCTTAGCATTTCTATGGAGTAGAACTTATGCAACAATAACCAAATGCAAACCTCTAGAGTGCTAGCAATTTAGGGCTCTAGGGTTTCACTAGTTACTAGATGAGTTTAGTGAACGCTTGGAAAATAAAAAGTAAGAAAGTAACAACTAAAGTTTCTTACTTCAAGCATTAAATATGTTAGTGCCGTCATTTTTCGTGTTTAGTTAGAGTCAGTCTTAGTCGAGTCATGTCCTGTGTGTCAAAGCATGTGAAGTCAGGTACTGAACAACAAGGGGGTCGAAGTCAGGAAATGGCCGGTTGGCCCTTGGAGTCGGGTAGGGATGTCAAAGTCAAAACATGTGTAAATGGTATGAGTCTATTCTCAAAAATCCAGGTCCTGTCAGAAAAGGAAATTTTGTGTGTTGGGTATCGAAGAAATTTGTTAAATAGAAGTTGCATCGGCAAGTGAAATGACCATCATCAGCTCATTATGAGGGCTGAAATAATGAAAAATCACGGTGCTTGTATCACATATTCCCTGCAGCCCTTATCAGTTGTACTTTACACGCCTCGAAATGTACTCGTCGCGTGGATGTGCTATGGAAAATCTTCAGTTCGCTTCAAAACATCCAGTCGCCATGAATTCAGTGTTCCCTGGCACGATTCCACCTCCTGCCCGCTCGGTTATAAATTCAGGATGTTTTGCATGCATTTTATTCACCAATCCAGCTTATGCATTGTTTGTAGTCTTCTTGCAAGCTCAGGTTGATCAAGATTACTGCCTTGGGCTCGTGTCAAATCCACCGCGTGCAGGACAAATACGAGTTGCACCATGGAAAACTCCCAAAACATAAGGAGGGGAATGTGAAGTAGTAGAAGAGAACTAGGCCCAAGCCCCTGAACTTCACATTGATCAATGAATATCTGGAGGTCAGGGCGTCCTTCGAACAATTCAGGTGCATAGCCTTTTGCGGGAAAATTCAAGGATTCAATATAAGACTAGTCAAGTAGTTCGCAGTCAGTTTCGATGGATTCTGCGCGATGATATCGAGTGTCACTTTTCAGGTAACCGAGGAAACTCTTTCAACCGCAACAAAGATCCCTCTGCATGGTGAAAGGTGATTTAAGGGCATGTCCTTGGACGTGCGTTGCTATGAACACTTCATCAAGCGCGATTGTTTAGGTGGGAAAGTCGAGACAGGCATTCCAAGTAGATATTTGCAGGAACCTTTTCAGAAACTACTAGGAGTAATCAGGAAATATTTCACCTATGAAGGGAGGTTCAACAGGATACATTCACATCACATTAGATTGTTTATGCACTTCACAGGAAGGAGACCATTAAATCTACCCTTTTTCTTACACCAGAACCTCCGAGAGATAGACAACAACGCACAAGATGAAGTGGATCAATCGAAAAGGAAACTCTCTCATGTCTCGATGATTAAATTGTTGGTAGTTGAGGATTTAAGATGGTTGGGGAGAAAATGGGATTTGTTCTTTCTCACAGTGGGCATCCCCAAGGATCCAAAAGGATATTTCCCTCTATCCGCGGAAAGGGTAATATCACACCGTGCAGAAACTGGAGTGGAAGAGGTTGCATAGGAAGGAAAGACACTACAAGCCCTGTCCTCCCAACAAAAAATACCCTGGAGAAGGAGCAGGCTGAAGAAGAACAAGGAAGTTGGGGAAACCCGAGTCCCGAGCGAACCGTGTGCAAGGGCGCCTTCCGAAGAATTACTTATGCACGATATTCGAATGGAACCGGTCAAAGGTACAAGTCGATAAATATGGAGAAGAATGAGGAGGATAGATGTCGAAGGAAAATATGTTCGAGAGTCATCTCAACAGCTGAAGCAAGCACGGATCGCTATCGCCGAGATTTAGCAAGAAAACAGGGAACTAAGACTATAGTTAGCAGTGAAGACCCTTGACGTGTCAACATCACAGGGTTGTGAGGGAAATGTGACATGGCTCCAAAGACAGCTCAGAGATGCACAAGATATAATCGTACAGCTACGTGAAACACAGAGGATGTCAAAAGAAAGGAATGTGAAGCACTTCAGAGAATGTGAAGCAGTCAGGGAGAAAGTCTGTGCAGCTCTTGCCAGTGCATAGAAGAAACATAATTAACTGAGTTCATTCTTGTATTCTCAAATGTGGCGTAAATCTTGACAGTTTTGAAGAAGGCATCACCCTTAAATGGTTTTTTCATTTTGGTAACGACTACGACAGCCAACAATCACTCGCCACGTACGCACCCCAACAAATGAGTGCACGGAAAAAATCAAGGCCGTTAAAGTGGATGGAGGGAGTCTGACAGAGCACTTGATCAATCAGATATCCTGTCGAAGAAAGAAATTGACACATCACTCTCCCCATGATGAGACCTTGATGACAACCGAATCCCCGTGGCAAGGACAAGCGGTTATGATGCAACCGAATACAATTAGTTTCTATTTCTGGGAAGATGTCATGCGAAAGGTCATTTTGACAAAGGGAAGTCGGGTTCCTAAATTCTAGGGATAGTAGCTAGAGAGCAGGGCAGTCCAAGCGGTGCCCTTGCCTATATATTTTATCTTTTCATTGTAAGTCGGGTTGGTTGGCAAACTAGTGTAGACAGTGACTATTGAATGTAGTTTGAGCTCGATCGAAATTTAATGCAAAAGTTCTGAATCTTTGATGAAAAGATTATAACTGTAGCAATGGGATGTATTGTTTCCTTTCTTTATGTACGTACTTCCTGTATTCTTTATTCATATCTATTTATGTCTGAATAGGAACGTAATTTCGAACCTGAGATTCATTGCACAACACCCTGGGATTCACACCATTTAGACAAACCGTCTTTCCTCTAAGTTAACTCTGAATTCATCCTCAGTGGTGCTCCGAGTTACTTCATGTGTTTTTTCCCTCGCCACACACAACGATTTTAAACTGAAAATTCTTGCTTACTTAGCCTTTATCCTATCAAGTTCAGTTATCGAGTCATTTGTTTCTATCATTTTCTTAAATCGACTCCATAGACTGGGGTCTTACTCTCTTTCGTCAATAGAACCAAAACTTATTATTCAAAGGTGTTAAATCTAGCCGACAACTTAAAGCCATATCTTGTACCGAGACAAAGTCTCCCGAGAGATCCATCTCCAGGTTCGAAAGGCTAGTTTCGGATCTCAAAGTTGGTTTGTAGGTTGCCTCTTTCATTCGTTTCTCATACGAACAAATTTTATAGAGTGCTAACATTCTGGTGCCATTGTCGAGGATGAAATTGGATAAATTTTCCCTGGGAGAACGACTAACGTTATAGTTTGACCCCGGAGGGTAACAGAGGGACAAACATCTATATTCGTTGAATCCTTTACCCTGGAAACTCCAGTCAAAAAGACCAGTAGCACAAAGTAGCGTGATTCAGGAATCCTGGCTCTGAGGACGATCTATACTAGAGCAAATCCTGACCCAAACCCTGTAGAGCCTATGTGCGATCCCGAGAAACTTCTGCGCAGGACTAGGGAGAAAGAACTGGACCCATTCTATTACCTGGAAAGAAGCTTGTCGTTACCCAAAGACGACGTGCAAAGCATTGGCGACCTCGAGTTTGACACCCTGTTTGAGAAAAGCATGTTCATGTCTAAGTCAGAAACCAGTTTGGACAATATAGTCTTCAACCATAAGAGGTTTCAAGATCTGATACCTAAGAACATTCCCCAAATCCCTAACCCTCCTAGAGCCATGGCTACCAGATTTTCCCCCCTTGTTCTGCTAGCCCAACTGCATGATTTGCCCTAGAATTACAGCAAGAGGATCAAGCTCTACGATGTTGAAGGGAAATTTTAATCCCAAAAACATATGGACTGGTTCAATGATTTCGACGACCTAGAGGAGGTGGACTATGCAGATGCAAAAATGAGATTGTTTGCGCAGAGTCTTTCAGGGGAGGTGAGGAAATGGTTCAAATCCCTCCCAGCAACAAGCATTCAAGACTTCGTCGGATTCAAAACATCTTTCATTACTAGATGGGGAGACAAGAAGAACCCCTTGCAGTTGCTTACGCGGTACAATAACATGAAGAGGGCGTTGGAGGAGACGGTGCAATAATTCTCAACTCGTTTCATGAGGGTTTATAACTCAATTCCTGCAGAAGTTCAGCCACCTTCTGGGGATGCACAACTACGATACGTCGATTCTTTTGACAGTGATTTCACCTTGCTTTTGAGAGAAAGAAGATCAAAAAATCTGGATGCCATGATGAGTGATGCAATCGAAGTTGAGGTAGACCTGATGGCGTCGGGGAAGATCAAACATAAATTCAATAGAGGCAATAATAAACCTCAAGGGGATGCACACCCATCGACATCTCCGTCCTTAGACGACAAATTTGACTTGACAATGAAGACAATGGAGAAACTAATGGAAAGAATGTTTGTGGGAAATAAACCTATTTCCCGAGAATAGCACAACCCCCAGCCCAGAAATCAGAACCTCATAAGGGGTCAGGTCCCTCAGATCAGAAAGAGAGAGCAAAGAGACCAGGGCGACCAACAAACAGGGCCTCTGTTCCAAAATAATTATGCAGATGAATATTTTGATCAGATATTCCAAGACCAAATTCATTGGTACGATGACAAGGACATGCACGTGTTTTTTATGAAAGGAGAACATGATCAATACATGAGTGAGAATGACGATATTATGATGGATATGGACGACACACTCTCCTGGGAAATGGAAGAATTCAGGAAAGGTTATTACAATGCCATCATGCAATTTCAGAAACAATACAACCTTAGGAGAAAGAAGGCACCTACCAAACCTCAGCAGACAAATCCCATAAGGAAAACTCTGGCGCATACCCCTTCCACAAGTCACCCGAAGCCAGACAACCTGACCAAGGATACAGCTGAAAAGGCAAAGTCAAAGGAGGAGGCCTCGAAGAAAGCGTCGGAGACAAGCTGAGAGACGCATGGCAAAGAGGTAGAAAAATTCTCTCCCCCCTTTAACTTTGAGAATGAAATGGCCAAGATCAAAATCTCTATCCCATTCAACGAACTTATCAAAAAGGGTGAGTATCGAGAGCAGATTATTAAAATGCTAAAAATGGGAGAAACCCTTGACACTTTGAACGTCTAGGACAATCACCCTGCTATTTTATTTGGTCCATGCGTAGACGAGACAAATGATACTGAGAACGTTCCCACATTCTATGTCAGTCTAAAGGTCCATGACATGACCCTACACAACGCCATGTTGGATTCAGGCGTGTCGCACAACCTCATGCCAAAGGTAATCATGGACGAGTTGGGTTTGGACATCACCATGCCCTATAAGGACCTCTTTTCTTTCGATTTGAGGAAAGTCAAATGTTTGGGTCTCATCAAAGACCTGGTCATGTTGTTGGCCCAAATCCCTTCAAAGAACATGGTCATGGCCGATATACCCCCTAAGTTTGGCATGTTGTTATCCCGGTCGTGGGCTGTGAAATTAAAGAGAACTCTACAAATGGACATGTCGTACGCTACCATTCCTTTCTTTGGCCAGGAGAGACGGTTATATAGAGAAGTAATACTGAAGTACATGGTAAGCAGTAAGACGCAACCAAATAACCACCCTATTTACTCTATCGACATTGAGGTCGGCTCCTCCATATTCTATAATGACCTTAGTTTTGAAGAGGAAGAACCGACAACTGCCATGATCGTCGATGATAAAGTCATGCGATGAGTAGCAGAGTGCACAGATCCGAGGAACCACGTGGAGAAAAAGATGTGGAACATGAGTTTCGATGGCGCTGTCAGCAAAGAAGGGGCAGGGGTCGGTGTGTGGATAAGTCCTCCCAAGGTGGGCACAAAGCTCTGCTCATACAAGCTCTCTTTCGATTGTACAAACAACATAGTTTAGTATGAGGCACTGATATCGGGCCTAAAGTTTTTGAAAGAATTGGGCGCAGAGAGGATAGTAGTGCATGGGGACTCTAAGTTGTTTATAAACCAAGTGAAAGTCATATATCAATCCAAACACCCCAGGCTGAGAGCGTACAGGAACTTAGTGTTGGACCTCCTTGAAGAATTCTCAGAGTATAATCTATCGGCTATCCTGAGGGGGAAAAATCAGATCGTCGATGCATTGGCCACCTCGGCCACAGTTTTTAAAATTCCCATATTTCCCCACAGAAAATATGAGATCGAAGTCAAACATAGGCCAACAATGCCTGATAATATCAAATATTGGCAAGTGTTTGAGGATGACAAACAGGTGGAGAGATTTCTCCAAATGAGCGAGGAGTTCGCTAACATGAACATTGATGACGAGTGTTGTTGTGGAGGATATGGGAGCGCAGATGCACGTAGTAATGAAGACCCTTTCAAGAACCAGAGTGTGGGAAGGGACATAGTACAATTGATAAATAATGTCATCCCAAAGGGGCTAGTTTCGTTGGAAAAGATTTTCAACGAAAACGATGTGGCTAGAAATCCCAAGATCACTACAAACGATGAGGATGTCGAAGATTGCAACATAGGTACTCAGGAGAACCCAAAAATAATCAAATGATCGAAAACGCTCAATCCATAGGTCAAACAAGATTACATCAAACTCATGAAGGATTTCTCGTACATTTTCTCTTGGAGTTATGACGACTTAAAGGTTTATGACACCAAAGTGATTCAGCATGTCATTTCTCTCAAAGAAGACCAGAGGCCTTTCAAACAAAAGTTGAGACAGATAAATCTCATGTTGTTGTCTCTAATCAAAAAGGGAGGTAAAGAAACTTTTCGAAGCTAAAATTATCGTTTCTTTGAGGTTTTCGAAATGGGTTTCCAACCTGGTGCATGTAAGAAAAAAGAGCGGTGAAATAAGATTGTGTGTGGATTTTCGGAACTTGAACAAAGTGTCCCTCAAGGACCACTACCCAATCACTAAAATGGAATATATTCTGCAAAAGGTAGTGGGGTCCCAGAAGATGTCTATGTTGGATGGTTTTTTAGGTTATAATCAAATCATAGTACACCTAGATGATAGGGAGAAGACGACTTTTACGACACCATGGGGAACGTTCATGTATGCTAATATTCCTTTCGGCCTGATGAACGTCGGAGCTACCTTCCAGAGGGAAATGGACATAGCATTTTCTAATGAAAAGGACAAGTTTATTGTGATTTATCTGGATGACACCGCAGTGTACTCTGACTCTGATGAACAACACCTCAGGCATCTGAAGAAAGTCTTCCAGAAATGTAGGAAATTCAGCATATCATTGAATCCAAAAAATTCACATTTTGGGATGCAAGAAGGGAATTGTTGGGGCACATCATCCCAAAGGAGGGTATTAAGATAGACCCCAATAGAGTTGAAGGAATCCTGAATATCGGCACTCCGTGCAGTAAGAAGGAGGTCCAATCCTTCCTGGGAAAAGTAAACTTCTTGAGAAGATTCATCCCAAACCTGGCCGAAATTATAAAACATATCACCTCCATGATCAAAAAGGGGAACAAGATCAAATGGAACCTGAGAGCTAGGAAATAATTTGAGGACATCAAGGTAGTGCTGAATAAATCTCCCGTGTTGGCCAGCCCAAACTTCACAAAAGAATTCATCTTGTTTTCATTCGCCTCAGAGCATACAATTGTTGGTGTGCTGTTACAGAAAGACGATCATAACTTTGAGAAGCTTATAGCCTATTTCAGCAGGACGTCGAGAGACTCTCCAGTAAGGTACAAAATTATGGAGAAACAAGCAAATGCCTTAGTAAAATCCCTAAAGGAGTTCAGAACATACATATTACACTCCCATGTCATCGCTTACGTGCCTAGCAACTCAGTCAAAGATATCCTAACTCAGCCTGACCCCGAGGGAAGAAGAGGTAAGTGGATAGAAGCCATGCTGGAATACAACCTCAAAATCAAGCCCACGAAGATGATTAAGGGTCAGGGCCTTGCAAAGCTAATGGTATAGTCGCACTACGACGTTTCAAGAATCAACTTCATCGTTGACCTATCAGAGAATCCTCAGGAAGAAACCACTGCACATGTGTCTCAAAATTTTGTTGATTCACCATGGTATACAGACATCATCTATGTGTTGAGGAATCTACAAGCCCCTCTGGGTTTAAGTAAGACCAAGGCCAGATTCTTAAAACTCAAAGCTGTTAAATTCTGCATCTTGGATAACTCATTGTACTGGAAAGATCCCGGAGGGATATTGCTGAGTTGTTTGCTGGAAAATGACACGAAACAAGTTATCGAGGAATTCCACAAAGATGAATTCGGAGGTCATCACTATTGGAAAACCACCACACACAAAATCCTAAGAGCAGGCTACTATTGGCCTAAAATATTTGCAGACATATACAAAGAAGTTTCTAGTTTCCACGAGTGTCAGGTTTTCAACGGAAGGAGAAAGCTACAACCCCTACCGCTGAAGTCGATATCAGTCGAAGCGCCTTTCATGAAATGGGGTTTGTACTTTATAGGGGAGATCTATATACCATCCTCGGCGCAACACAGATGGATACTCACAACCACAGATTACTTGAAAAAATGGATAGAAGCAATTTCGACGAAACAGGCTACTGACACAATCATCATTCAATATTTGGAGACAAACATCCTATCGATATTTGAATTCCCTATCAATATCATAACAGATAACGCAGTCGTGTTCAAGTCCAAGAAGATGTAGAAGTTTTTCCAGGATTACAATATAAACCTGGGACATTCTACAGTGTATTATCCATAGGGAAACGGGTTAGCAGAATTGTTAAATAAAAGCTTGACCAAGATCATCAAAAGATTCCTGGAAGACAACAAGAAGGCCTGGCATAAAAATATTATTTATGCACTATGGGCAGACATAGTCACCACCAAGAAGTCCATCTCAACATCACCATTCCAGATTGTATACGGCACAGATGCAATTTTCCCCACCTCACTAGGGTTTCCTGTTAGGAAGTTGTTACAAGAGCAAGAAGTCGAGCCAGATGACACACAGAGGAGAATAAATCAGTTGATTCACACACAGCAGATGAGGGAACAAGTGTACAATCGATCACAACTCCACCAGGAAAGGATGAAGAAAACCTTCGACAAACACTCTAAGCAGGAGAAATTTCAGTTGGGGGATCTGGTGTTGAAATGGGACGCAGGGAATGAAGATAAAGGAAAGCACGAAAAATTCGATCATCTTTGGATGGGTCCATTCAAAATCGGTGCATATCGCAGGAATAATGCTTATTTTCTAGAATAACTAAATGGAGAGTGTGTTGGTTGGGGGCCTGTAAATAGCAGGTTCCTCAAACAGTACCTGGTGCAATAAATTCCATTTAAGTCACATGTCATTGTAAATAGTCATTTTATTTTTTGTCTCGATTCAGTGTGTCAGCAGAAAATTGAAGCCCGAAGTGAAGGCCCTGAGTTTATGCTGAGTCTGTTAGAAACTGTGTAAATAATTTTTAGGTTGCATTTTGTTTTTCATATTTTAGTTTCTGGAAGTTGAATAAGGCCCAATGGTCAGGCACCTAGTCTGGTGTTCTTTTCTACCTTGTTGGGAGGATAGCATCCCCGTTGGAGCCAACTGTTAGCGCCGTCATTTTTCTTGTTTAGTTAGAGTCAGTCTTAGTCGAGTCATGGCATGTGTGTCAAAGCATGTGAATTCATGTACTGAAGTCATGTGTGTCAAAGCATGTGAAGTCATGTATTGAAGTCAACAAGTGGTCGGTTGGACCTTGGAGTCGGGAAGGGATGTAAGAGTCAAAACATGTGTAAATTGTACGAGTTTGTTCCCAATAAGTCGGGTCCTATTAGAAAAGGAAATTTTATGTGTTGAGGGTCGAGGCAAGTTGTTAAATAGAATTCGCATCAACAAGTGCAATGACCATCATCAACTCATTATGAGGGTTGAAAGAATGAAAAATCACGACGCTCATATCACATATTCCCTGCATCCATTATCAGTTGTACTTTATACGCCCCGAAATTTACTCGTCGTGCGTATGTGCTACGGAAAATCTTCAGTTCGCTTCGAAACATCCAGTTGCCATGAATTCAGTGTTCCCTGGCATGATTCCACCTCTCACCTACTTGGTTATAAATTCTAGATGTTCTGCATGCATTTTATTCACCATTCAAGCTTATGCATTGTTTGTAGTCTTCTCATAAGCCCAGGTTGATCAAGATTACTGCCTTGGGCCCATGCCAAATCCACCACTTGTGGGACAAATATGAGTTGCGCCATGGAAACCTCCCAAAACATAAGGAGGGTTTCATGAAGTAGAAGAAGCGTTGGGCTCGAGCCCCAGAACTTGACGTTGATCAACGAATATCCGGAGGTCAAAGTGTCCTTCGAACAATTCTAGTGCATAGCCTTTTGTGGGAAAATTCAAGGATTCAATGTGAGACTAGCCAAGCAGTTCGCACTCAGTTTCAATAGATTTTGCACGGTGATCTCGGGTGTCACTTTTCAGGTAACCAAGGAAACTCTGTCAACCGCAACAAATACCCTCTGCATGGAGAAAGGTGGTTTAAGGGCATTCCCTTAGATGAACAATGCTATGAAGACTTCATCAAGCGAGATTGTTTAGGTGGGAAAGTCGAGACAGGCGTTCCAAGTAGATATTTGCAGGAACCTTTTCAAAAACTAATTGGAGTAATCAGGAAATATTTCACCTGTGAAGGGAGGTTCAACAGGATACATTCACATCACATTAGATTGTTGATGCACTTCATAGGAAGGAGTCCATTAAATCTACCCTTTTTCTTACACCAGAACCTCTGAGAGATGCCAAATAATGCATAGGCTGAAGTGGATCAATCGAAAAGGAAACTCTCTCATGTCTTGTTGATTAAATTGTTGGTATTTGAGGAATTAATATGGTTGGGGAGCAACTCAGATTCATTCTTTCTCACAGTGGGCATCCCCAAGGATCCAAAAGGAGATTTCCCTCTATCCGTGGAAAGGGTAATATCATACCACGTGGAGGCTAGAGTGGAAGAGGTTGCATAGGAAGGAAAGACGTCAGAAGCCCTATCCTCCCAAAACAAATACCCAGGAGAAGGGACAGGCTGAAGAAGAACAAGGAAGCTGGGGAAAACCAAGTCCCGAGCGAATCGCGTGCAAGGTCACCTGCCGAAGAATTACTTATGTGCGTTATTCGGTTGGAACCGGTCGAAGGTACAAGTCAAGAAAGGTGGAGCAGAACTAGGAGGACAGACGCCAGAGGCACAAATGTTCGAGAGCTATCTCAATAGATGAAGCAAGTGCAACTCACTATCGTCGAGCTTTACCAAGAAAACAGGGAACTAAGACGGCAGTTAGCAACAAATACCCTTGAGGTGTCAGCATCACAAGGCTGTGAGGGAAACATGATGTGGCTTAAGAGACAGATCATAGATGTGCAAGATACAATCGTACAGTTGTGCGAAACACATAGGATGTCGAAAGAAAGGAATGCGAAGCACTTCAGAGAATGTGAAGCGACAGGGGATAAAGTCCGCACATCTCTTGCTAGTGCACAGAAGAAACATGATTAATTGAGTTCATTCTTGTATTCTCAAACATGGCGTGGATCTTGAAAATTTTTAAGAAGGCATCACCCTTAGATGGTTTTTTCATTTTGGTGGCAACTACGACAGTCAGCAGTCACTTGCCACGTACACACCCCAACAAATGAGCGTGCAACAGAAATCAAGGTCGTTACAGTTTATGGAGGGAGTCTGATAGAGCACTTGACTGTTTGGATATCCTGTTGAAGGAAGGCATCGACACATCACTCTCCCCATGACAAGACCTTGCTGACAACCAAATCCCTGTGGCAAGGACAAGCAGTTATGATGCAACCAAATACAATTAGTTTCTATTTCTGGGAAGATTTCATGTGAAAGGTCATTTTGACATAGGGAATTCAGTTTCCTAAATTCTAGGGACAGTAGCTAGAGAGAAGGGTAGTCCAAGTGGCACCCTTGCCTATATATTTTATGTTTTCAATGTAAGTTGGTTTGGTTGGCAAACTAGTGTAGACAGTGACTATTGAATGTAGTTTGAGCTCGATCGAAATTTAATGCAAAATTCTTGAAGCTTTGATGAAAAGATTCTAATTGTAGTAGCTGGATGTATTGTTTCCTTTCTTTGTGTACATACTTCCTGTATTCTTTATTCATATCTATTTCTGTCTGAATAGGAACGTAATTTCGAACCTGGGATTCGCTGCGCAACGTTGTGGGATTTGTTGTGCATCGCCCTGGGATTCATGCCATTTAGACAAATTGTCTTTCCTCTAAGTTAACTCTGAATTCATCCTCAGCGGTGCTCCGAGTTACTTCATTTGTTTTTTCCCCTGCCACACACAATGATTTTAAAATGAAAATCGTTGCTTCCTTAGCCTTTATCCTCTCAAGTTCAGTTACCGAGTCATTTGTTTCTATTGTTTTCTTAAATCAACTCCATAGCCCAAGGTCTTACTCTCTTTCGCCAATAGAACCAAAAATTATTATTCAAAGGTGTTAAATCTAGCCGACAGCTTAAATCCATATCATGTACCAAGACAAAGTCTCCCGAGAGAGCCCTCTCCAGGTCCAAAAGGCTAGTTTCGGATCTCAAAGTTGGTTTGTAGGTTTCCTTTGTCATTCATTTCTCAGTCGAACGAATTTTACAGAGCGCTAATAAAATACACCATGCAATTCCATAATCTTGTATGAGCAAATAAAACCATACCTTAAACCATTCAATAGATGACAAAATGCAGATTCTACTTACTTGCACCAAGCATAATCATGAGTATATCAGGAAAGATCACCATAAAACTCCAAAAATTGATCCAAGTTGCAAATAAAAGCCTTAAAAAAGAGTGGTGCCTCAAGATTTTAGCCAATAACCCTAATAGGGTAGAAATTTAAGACCTCTCTTCTCCAAGGGAAAGTTGTTATGTCAAAATGAGAGTACTTTATTTTATTCATACAAAATTTTGGCCTTTAATTAATTTTCAGGTAAAAAACAAGGGCGACCTAGCCAATTTACAACAAAATTCAATTTTGACATAAATAAAATTAATTTGCATCTAGAAACACATCCAAGGGTGATGTCATGCCCCTCTAGGGTGACGTTGAGCCCCATAAGTGAAATGTTGGATTGGAAAAGTGGGGCACTTGACCTCTAGAAGCCCCAAATGATGCACACACGTGCCACTAGGCTCACAAATGCCTCCAAAAATGAAACCCTAGCTCTGGGTGATGTATAGGTCTATGATGGTGACGTCCAAGACCCTCAAGGGATAATATCCATATGGGAAGAGCAAGGTCCCATGGGTCTAGGTCATCCAGGGTGCCTCCAAAGGAAACGTCCTTCTTTCTCCTGGTATAAGTCTTCAATTATTTCTTACCTCTGGTTGGGGTTTCAACATCCATTTGTGGGATTTAAGCCCCCATGAAGGTCTAAGCTAATAATTACTTCATGTGTACCTATCCACCGAGCAAGGTCCTGCAACAACAACAAGTACGCCCTCCAGGGATTCATAAGTCATAGGGATCATAGCATGTAAATCACATCCAATAATTAAATTACACAAACTTGTGCATCAAACCCCCCTTAACCCAGAAAAATGCTCAAAGACGTTATGCAATTTGATAAGTTAGGTTTGGATAAGGTCTTAGGATGTCTTATTCAACTAACCTCTCTTAATTTTGGGAAGTTTCCTAGGTGGGGTCTAATCCAGGTCATGTAAGTGTATGAGGTGGCATGGGGTATATGTTTGGGCATGGGGTGCATGTAATAATAGGGAAATGTAAAGTCTTAACTGTGGGTGCCTTTATAGAGGGCGAGTTGCACCTTGTCATAAATGGAATTGTTTCCTAGCTGATTCATTGCCTTTTACTCTTAGCTTTATTTATTTTGATATTTTTCTCTTATGCTTCAAGGGAATAGTTGAGGGACACTATCTTGGATTAATGACCAGAGGTGACAGAGTTATCCACAAACATTTCATGGAAATGAGAAGGTTGGCTCGTGATGAGACCCCCTTTCTCTTAGTTATGCCACCAAGAGGAACTACCCTAGTTTGGTGACTATATAGATGGTAGTGTCATATCGCTACATGCCCATGGTCATAATAGTTTGGCTCATGATGAGACCCCCTATCCATCAACTAATACCTTGAGTGTTTATGTTATCTTATGGGTCCCATTTTCTTACTGAGAAGCTTTTCATTGCTTTCTCGGGGATCCCTGGGTGAAGCATCTCGAAGGTTTCAAAATTGGTGTTTAAATCTTGCCAGCTACTTTTACCCTCTAGGCCTTTATCCCCTTCTTCCCACAAGGTAAGGTACAACCCTTCCTAGTGTATCCAATCCCAAATCCCAAAAAAGGATAGGGGGGATGAAAGGAATAAAGATGGAAAATGGTAAGTATGGAGGGAACAGACAATGACCTTTCATAGATCCACCCAATAGCAACCCATCCTAAAGGGAAATCAACTTACTAGGCCACCCTATCACCCCTTCAGGTATGAATGAGGAAAAGAGCATAATTTCCAAGTAAATCTCATGAAATGAAGAAGGATTCAATACAACATATTCAATATCTTCAAAAATCAGAGTGATACATACCATTATACCCAGACTCATTACCTCATGGAGAAAGACCCACTGCTACTTTAAGACTAGGCTAGTGTGATGGATATTGTTGGTGGTGATACGTGGAATTCACTGAAGAAAAGAGGGGCCCTCTGGGGCCATGCTCAAGTCGTCTGGATCTCAGTACTCCATGTTTAGGACTCGTGAGCCTCGAGACTTGATCTCCTTAGTTATCCCTAGTCTAGGGGATAACATCTGGCTCCAACTTGGGGACATGTACTCACCATAGAGCGCATGAGAACCTCAACATCTCTGGTATGGCATGTTCTTGCTAAATCTCAAAAAAATATATCAGTAATCCCTAGGGTGGTGATATCACCCCTTCGTCCATATATGATAAAATCATATGATTATGAGCATATATACATAATGAAACAAGACAGTATGAAAATGCAACTACAACTATGATAACATGATATGCAATGGTATATACAATGGATGCAAAATGCCTACCTACCTCTACTTACCTGTTGGTTAAATGTTAGGTGTAGTCATATAACTAGTGAAACCATCCTAGAAATACCTCATAATACATACCTCTGTGCTTCATCAGAAACCAAAAAAATGACAAGTTAAGCACAAAAATAACATGAGTTAGAGAATGCATTATATCATAGGAAATTGTAAAGTCTAGCTCATGGAGGCGGGAGGGAGGGAAAAAATTATGCCAAGTCATACTTCTAGAAAAGTGCTCAATCCATCTCATAAAATGATCTTGAAAGGTCGAATACTCAAGAGGTTGGCTCAAAGATTCTGAAGGTTGACTATCTTGGACATCATCAATCCCCAAATTCTGAGAAGAAACTATCAAGAATCTAGAGGATGATTGACAATTTTTTAAGGGAAATTTGAAAGATTGAGATATTAAACTTCTTCTTAAGGTATTCAACCTACCCTTGAATTCTAAAAGAAGTCTCCACCCTAGAGAAAAATTGAGAAAATGGACATGTTTCCCAACTGCATCCTTAGCGACATAATGAGGTAAAGTAATCGAAGGGAGTTGAAAAACCTTGTCACAAGTATCTTGCTTTAGGCAAGAAACGTCCTTACCCTTATCAATATCTGAGCACAACGGTGGTTGATAATATTCTTCATAGAATAAATCCAAGTGCTCAAAGGAATACTCATCAAAATCCTCAAGGTATGACCAAAAATCATCAGGAGAACATAGAACTAGGTCACCCTTGGGTGCTTGGAAAACATTTGTAACTACATCATCCCCTTATTGCCAAATGTCAAAATTAGTAGTAACCTCATATGATAGTTGTAAAGGAAACATTTGGAAATGACCCTCAATGTCGTAAATGGGATCCCCATCATTCCCAATCACATCCCATTTACGCTTCTCGATATGTATAAACTCATCAATATTATCAACCATGTCATTACCTTTATCATAACACGAAGGGCTTAAAACATCCAAGGGCTCCTCTAACACTTCTTCACTTTCCAAATCACAAAACAAAGCATATTCAAAATCTTGGAAAGGGAAACAACTTACCATATTGATTTCTTCTGGTGTAGGAGTGTCAAAGACATGGATGACTTCATCAAATGGAAGAACAAGAATCAGTGCCTCATCCTCATGAATTTCCCCTACATATTCAGTTTTATAATACAGAGGGTCTAGCTCGTCCAAGGATTCCCTTTCTTCTTCACCTTTTGAATCATAGAATAGGGTATCATCAAAAACCTGAAAAGGAGAGTGACTAACCTCATTCTCTTCTTTTTTTGCAGGAGGAATAGGATTTACGATGGCTTCATCAGAGGGAGGAGCACACATTGATACTTCATCATCATGTTTGATATCTTCAGGCTCTCGCTCTTCAACCAAGTCCTCATTATCATCGATAGAAGCATGAGTAAATTATTACTCTTCCTCATGGGATTGGTAACCTTCATTAGGATACCTCTCCTCAACCTGTTGTTGGTCTATGACTTGTTCCCATATTTCTTGGAATTACTAATGAAGATCTCAAGGGAAGCTAATATCTCCATACTAAGAGTATCTGGGGTATCTTTGGGGTCATCAACTTCGATTTCTGGAGTAAAGAGGTGTTCTCCCTTGAACAAGGAGATATTTGTCTTGATTTGTATAGCCATGTGATAAGCTTCTTGGATTGTTCCTTGTGCTTTTTCACTGAGGAGAAATCCTAATTGAACTAAGAGTGCATTGGTATAGAGGTAAACGAGGTACTTGTCTTCAGGATGATGGCTTCTAGCAATTTGTTGTAGCAAATTCTCAAACCTGATATGGAATTCCATGACAATATCGTTCTTAGTTTGTTTCATGTATTTGAGTATTTTTATTAGCATGTGGATATCTTCTAATTTAATACCCCATTTCTTGAGAAAGGTTGCTTCTAACTGGTCCATAGATGTGATGCTAGCATCAGGGAGATCATCATACCATTTCCTAGAATTTCCATGAAAAGTGGCAGAGAAACTTTTCATTGCCAAATCTTCAACATCATCACTGATAGGGTGGAGTTAAAAGAAAGCAAAAAAATTATCCTTGTGATCTTCGGCCCAAACCCCATCATTACCAGTGAATCTAGGGACCCAATTTTCATACCTCAGAGGCATTTTTCGAAGGTAACCCATAATTTCACTCATATCCAAGGGTTTAAAATTACCTCGGTCCCATTGACAAGTCATGATTGGCTTTGTTATTAGTGGAGTCGCCAGATAATCCTTATAGGGATCATCAAAGAGAAAAGAGGGAATCACCCTCAGTGGATTCATTAGGTAAGCTTCGTGAAGTAAAGGCTTTGGGAAAAAGGCTTACCGAAAAAGTGTTGTATGAGGAAAATTGACTCGATGTTCCCCGACAATGGCACCAAAAATGTTATCGCTCAATATATACTTTCCCAAATCTTGAAGGAAAGTAGGCTTAGATTGATGTAACATAGAGGTAGTCCTATCATTGTCACTCCAATAGGGCACCTCTTTCTCTTTAGGAGAAGGATAAATCCGCTCCAAGGGAGACATCCCAAGACCTAGGGGGTTTGAGGAAAGGGAAAAGGCAAGGCTAACCACCCCTCTCTCTAGGTCACTCAAAACAGACTTAAGTCTTGTTGGATGAAGCAAAGGAGAATAAAGTGTACCTTCTCCTTACCAATACAACAACAAAAGTTATGGTAGTAACAAGTGATGATGAATGCTTCAACAATACTTCAAGTTTATAGAGATGATTGTTACCAATCAATGTATGAAGCAAGTTATAAATATATAGAAGCAGTGATAATTAATGACAGTTGTAATAACATCCAGAAAATGCACTTGAATAGACAATATAACAAGATATTGTGAAGTCCTAAAATGATAACACTTGTCTCATACAATTTCTAGATATATGTCAATTGGAAAATAAACTCTAGAAGGTTTTCAATGATAACTGTAGAAACAACAAAATAAAGTAATGAAAACAATATTAAAATCTTCAGAAAAGTATTTAGAAAGGCAATTTGATGCACACTTTAGTCTTGGTTGATTGTACCTTGCCTTATACAATTTCTGGATTGATTTAAGTGGTCAAATAAGTTTGGATAGTCTGCAAAATGATGGTTGTAGAAATGATTATAACAACAACATCTTAGTGGTTAGTATTCCTATACTAGGTTAACAAGTTAGTTTAGGTTAGTAGGGTATCAGGTGGAGAGATTGAGTTTGAAGTTTGATGATTCTTGTCAAGAAACAAGGGTTGAAGACTAGTGCCTTTTAGGGGTAAATGGAGTCAATGTGGGCGGCTCCTTCTAAGGATGTAAATTAATGATGATACACAAAAGTCTAAGAGGGAAAAAGTCTAGGAGGAGTAGCAACTTAAGTCCTCCTACATTTTGACCTTAAGAGACAAAGTGCTAGGGTGTAGGCACTTCTAGGCCCTAACACCTTGCTCTTTTTAGCTTTTCTATGGAGTAGAACTTATGCAACAATAACCAAATGCAAACCTCTAGAGTGCTAGCAATTTAGGGCTCTAGGGTTTCACTAGTTACTAGATCAGTTTAGTGAAAGCTTGACAAATAAAAAGTAAGAAAGTAGCAACTTAAGTTTCTTACTTCAATCATTAAATACACCATGCAATTTCATAATCTTGTATGATAAAATAAAACCATACCTTAAACCATTCAATAGATGACAAAATGTAGATTCTACTTACTTGCACCAAGAATAATCATGAGTATACCATGCAAGATCACCATAAAACACCAAAAATTGATCCAAGTTGCAAATACAAGCCTTAAACAAGAGTGGTGCCTCACAATTTCAGCCAATAACCCTAATAGGGTGCAAATTTCAGACCTCTTGTCTCCAAGGACAAGTTGTTATGTAAAAATGAGAGTACTTTATGTTTATTTATACAAAATTTTGACCTTCAATTAATTTTCAGGTCAAAAACAAGGTCGACCTGGCCAATTTACAACAAAATTCAATTTTGACATAAATAAAATTAATTTTCATCTAGAAACACCTCCAAAGGTGACATCATGCTCCTCTAGGGTGACGTTGATCCCCATAAGTTAAACGTTGGGTTGGAAAAGTGGGGTGTTTGGCCTCTAGAAGCCCCAAATGATGCCCACACGTGCCATCAGTCTCACAAATGCCTCCAAAAATGAAACCGTAACTCCAGGTGGCGTCTAGGGCTATGATGGTGACGTCCAGGGCCCTCAAGGGCTAACGTTCATGTGGGAAGAGCAAGGTCCCCTGGCTCTAGGTCTGCCAGGGTGCCTCCAAAGGCAATGTCCTTCTTTCTCTCGGTGCAAGTCTTCAATTTCTTCTTACCCCTGGCTAGGGTTTCAACATCCATTTGTGGGCTTTAAGCCCCCATGAAGGTCCGAGCTAATCATTTCCTCATGTGTACCTATCCATTGAACAAAGTCCTACAACAAAAAGTATGCCCTACAGGGGTTCATAAGTCACAGGGATCATAACATGTAAATCACATCCAATAATTAAATTACCCAAACATGTGCATCAAACCCCCCTTAACCTAGACAAATGCTCAAAGACGTTATGCAATTTCAAAAGTTAGGTTTGGAGAAGGTCTCGGGGTGTCCTATTGGGCTAACCTCT
Organism: Picea engelmannii; assembly: GCA_009831015.1. Classification (NCBI taxonomy): domain Eukaryota; kingdom Viridiplantae; phylum Streptophyta; class Pinopsida; order Pinales; family Pinaceae; genus Picea; species Picea engelmannii. Next base: position 67,939 of record ML806170.1, read on the forward strand.
CTTAATTTTGGGACGTTTCCCATGTGGGGTCTAATCTAGGTCATGTAAGTGTATGAGGTGACATGGGGTAGATGTTTGGGCATGGGGTGCATGTAATAATAGGGAAATGCAAAGTATTACTTGTGGGTACCTTTGTAGAGGGCGAGCTACACCTCGTCATAAATGCAATTGTTTCCAAGACCATTCATTTCCTTTTACTCTTAGCTTTATTTCTTTTGATCTTTTTATCTTGTGCTTCAATGGAATAGTTGAGGGCCACTGTCATGGCTTGATGACCAGAGGTGACAGCATTATCCACAAACATTTCATAAAAATGAGAAGTTTGGCTCGTGATGAGACCCCCTTTCTCTTGGTTATTCCACCAAGAGCCACTACCCTGGTTTGGTGACCAGATAGATGGTAGTGTCATACTGCTACATGCCCATGGTCATAATAGGTCGGCTCATGATGAGACCCCCTATCCATCAACTAATACCTTGAGTGTTTATGTTATCTTATGAGTCCCCTTTTCTTACTGAGAATATTTTCATTGTTTTCTCAGGGATCCCTGGGTGAAGCATCTCGAAGGTTTCAACATTGACTTTTAAATATTTCCAACTACTTTTACCCTCTAGGCCTTTAGCCCCTTCTTCCCACAAGGTAAGGTAAAACCCTTCCTAGTGTATCCAATCCCAATGCCCAAACAATGATAGGGGAGATGAAAGGAATAAATATGGAAAATGGTAAATATGGAGGGAACAGACAATGTCCTTTCACAGATCCACCCAGTAGCAACCCATCCTAAAGGGAAATCAACTTACTAGGGCACCTTGTCATCCCTCCAGGTATGAACGAGGCAAAGAGATAATTTCCAAGCAAATGTCATGAAATGAAGAAGGATTCAATACAACATATTCAAGTACTTCAAAAATCAGAGTGATACATACCATGATACCCTAACTCATTACCTCATGGAGAAAAACCCACCACTACTTCAGGACCAAGATGGTGTGATGGATATTGTTGTTGGTGATACGTGGATTGCACTAAAGAAAAGAGTGGCCCTTCGAGGCCATGCTCAAGTCATCTGGCTCTCGATACTCCATGTCTAGGACCCTTGGACCTCGAGACGTGATCTCCTTAGTTATCCCTAGGCTAGGGGATAAAAGGGCACTTCCAAGGTTCTCCTTCTTTTAATAAAAACGAGAGTTCATTAATTTTCAGAGACTTACATATCATATGTATATATTTTAGCCTATGTTTTTCAAATATACAACATTGTATATCACTTCATCTCCTCTTGTGTCTAAGAAAATCACATAGAAGAATACAAAAATGTGGATTGCTTTTTCTGAACAACATTTAAAAAAAAAAAGGTTTTATTTTTTAGATGCAGAGTGTTTATTTCTCAAGCGCGCATTACTTGTTGGATATGCACATCACTCTGACCATTGTCTTTGGACTGTGAGTTGGAGGGCATATTGTCCCCGACGGATGAAACTCTCTCTCCTAGGCATTGTGTCTCTGTTGATAGCCTGTTGGAAATCATGGCCTTGGTCCATCAAGCCTTTGAGGTACAAACATAAAGGTATGGTTCATGATTCTTACATAAGTTGAAATCTAAGTAAATTTCAAGGATGGGGGAAAATATAACTTTTGCTTCATACTCGGGAATTGAAATTCTAAGCGCTCTTGTTGGGCTTGATGTGGCCACATTAGCCATTGGGTTTGCTTCTTGTATTTTGGTATACATGCCAGAATTTGGCCTTTGAAAATCCATTTAGTTTCAAGAGGCAGTGTTGGATCAATCTAGAAATCCTCAAATTTTTTGGAAAGGCATTTTGAGCCAAGGCTGCAATTGTTTTCTGAGAATCTCCTATGCATTGGATTCTTTCAACAATTAACTTTCTCAAGCTTTCCAATCTCTTGAGGGCAGTAAGAGATTCCATAATGTTAGAAGATATTCCAATGTTCCAGGGGAATTTGGAGGCAATATTTCCATCAGGGTCATAAATGACTCCCACAGAACTATCTAGACCTGGGTTTCCCTTTGCTTCTCCATCAAAACAGAGAATGCAACTCCTTTTCTATTTTGATCCATGACCTCTGTCATGAATTTCTGATTTGTCAAACTTGAAAATTTTCTTCCATGAGTTTATGATTTGTCTTCATATTTCTTAAGCCATTGAATGCAAGCCTTGATACCAAGTTACCATTGTTGAAATTTATTATCACTAATTACCCCTCAAGCTGACAGGATGCACAACTCTGATACCACTGTAAGATCCCCTCTACAACTGCTGATACGTTTTTGAGTTTATTAAAATTTCATATCTCTTATTTTTGACAATGTCACAATATATCCATAATAGATATGGCACACAAAAGGGTTTTATTGTATTTAACACCAAAAAACAATTATTCCATTCCATGAAGAAACAACCATGTCATACCAGCTGTAATATTTTTATTATTTCAAGAATTACAATATGAATTTAACTAACAATCTGACCTGTAGGTATTCATGGTCATTTGTTGCTATATTTTTATTGAGGCGACCCCCTTTTGAGATGGAATGTTCCCTCGTTATATCCCCACGAGTTATTGAACTGATATGGCCCCCTTTTGAGATGATATGACCCCCCTTTGAGAACCCCCACAAGCTAATAATAGTTGATACACCCCTTTATGATGACCCCGTGATATGTAATAGATGGTGCACCCTCCTTAGAGACTCCTACGATCAACAATAATAGCACGACCCCTCCTCTTAAAGATCCCACAATCAACAATGGTGATACGACTCCTTTATGTAAACCCCCACAAACTACAAATGAGATTATGACCCCTTTTGTGTTTCCTACAAGTTGCAAATGAATGGTACAACCTCCTCAAACCACCCACACTCTAGCAATGTCGATGATTTGACAATCTGATGAATCTTCCCTCTTCAACAATGAATCCCAATGAAAGATATGTGTGATCTCTCCTTCTTGATTAGCTAGGGTGGATTAGTTTCACTACTGAAACCAATCTCTCAAGGGTTTCAGTCCCCAAAGCTAAAAAAAACTACGAGATCTCTCCAAATTGATTTTGAGAAAATAATTATGAATAATGAGACATGAGCTCCAACTTCACTTTATATACTCTTTTGTCTTTTCCCGCTCAATTAAATAATATAAAGACTTTCTTTAATATTTCCCCCAAAGTCACTTCATTAATTTACTAAACCTTTTAACTCCAAAAAGTGATTTATTTTATTTTAAACATTTCCAGGCACTAGAAGTCACTTTTCAGCTTCCCAACATTTAAAGTTTTAAGGTGTCCCCTTAAATATTTAATTAAAATAACAACCTTAGTGAAATTAATTAAATAATGTTCAATATTACTCTCAAATTACAAGAAAGATCGAAATGCATTGGAACTGAAAAACTGACTACGCATGAGTGATCTCGATGATGAAAGATGATAAACGGACATGGCTGGGTGACTTACTAAAAATAGACACTCCTCCCAGAATCTTGGAGCCCAAACCGGAAGCCGAAAATAACATCTAAAAACATCATACAACTCCTCTAAACCATCTAAACCCACGGGTAACGTGAAATTGCCCCTATAATCAGGTTGACACAAACCCAAGTCATCTCCAATTATAGAGAAAAAGAACCCAAAAATGGGGGCATTACATAGACTTCTATATCCACTAGAGTTTGTCTCTAGGTCTTTTTCCTGGTGATGCCTCATCTCAACTACTAGACCATAGCCCAAAGGGCACATCCAAGGTTATTCTTCTTTTAATAAAAGTAAGAGTTCATTAATTTTCAAAGTCTTACGTAAAGAAAAGAACTTTGGGAGGTTGGAAAGTGTTTTATGCTTTCCAAAATATGTGCAGAGAGGCAGAGCTATGAGATTGGAAGACTATGAAAACTCTCTTTGGGATTTTACTGATCCCGGTGGTTCTCTATGGTTGTGAAGTGTGGGCCAGCAGTACATCTGACTTACAGTGGAAGCAAATTGAGAAGATTCAAAAACATTTGATTACAAACAAATTTAAAATTTAAAATGTAGTCCCATATGAGATCGTGCTGAGTGAAATGGGGGTTGCTCCTATTGAAGCAATTGTTATGGTGAGTCTCATAAGATATCTAAAAACAAATTGAGCAAATGGAATACGGTCGGTGGCCTAAGGTCATCTTCAATGAAATTTTGTGCAAAAGAAAGAAGACGTGGATGCAGAAAATATTAAATCGCTTAGTAAATGGGATATTTGTAAATTCTAACCTTAAACAATGTCTACTGTAAACAGATATTCAGAAAAGATACAATGGCAAATGCAAACATTACACAGAGATTTTTCCCCTGGAAACCCAAACCGGGAAAACCAACATATATTATATTCATACATTGTATTACATTGTTTACAATACAATATACATATAGGATCCAGCGGCATCCAAAACCCTAACCCAATGACCTAAATTAGTCTAAAACCCTAATTCCTTAACTGGAAATAGAAAACCATCGGAAAAAACCATGTGCCGAAAAAACCACCTAAATACATGACACGTTTCCCAAGGCAAAAACATTTCATACGCTCAGACACTACTACTCGTGAAAAGAATATAACACATACCCAACATTCTCCCACTTGTTGGTTTCTTTGCACACGGGGGGTTACAAGGTTACATAGTCAAAAATCCAGGGCAGCAATGCCCATGGATCCTCTACACCAAGAGAACTTCTCAGTGCTCACAGATTTTTTTAATGAGTTTGCAACATTCTTCAAAGTGTCCACCTTCATCAGTGATACTTTCTTTTCTTCAATCGTGTCTCTCACAAAGTGATATTGAACATCAATGTGCTTTGTCTTTGAATGATAAGCAAGGTTCTTCGCCAGAAAAATTGCACTCTGACTGTCACACTCTATCCTTACAGCTTGTTGTACCAACCCAATACCTGAACACAATCTTTGTAACCATACTACTTCCTTACTTGCATGAGTGGCTGCCATGTATTCAGATTCTGTAGTTGAAAGTGCCACTACAACATGTCTTTTGCTTATCCAACTTATTGCTCCTCCAAACAGGTTAAACACATACCCACTTGTAGATCTCCTACGATCCAAATCTCCAGCCTAGTCTGCATCCACAAAGCCATGTATATTGACCACTCTGTCTAATCTCAGTCTTCCTTCGTCTCATAATCCATAGCTAGCAGTGCCACGCAAATACCTAAAAACTCTTTTTACTGTTGTCCAATGCTCCTTCCTTTGTTTTGACATATACCTGCTCAAAACTCCCACTGCATGTGCAATGTATGGTCTAGTATACACCATTTCATACATCAAACTGCCAACTGCACTCACATATGGAACATGAGACATGTCCTCTTCTTCTTCATGTGTCTTGGGACACTGATCCACAGATAACTTTACACCAACAGGAATAGGAACCTTGACCGATTTACATTCCTGCATATTAAACCTCTGCAATATTGTCTCGACATATTTTCTCTGATTTAACCAGAGTTTCCTCCTTTTTTGATCTCTTTTAATTTCCATGCCCAAAATGAAATTTGAAGCACC
>ML806170.1:77393-106122 GCA_009831015.1 Picea engelmannii
TCCAAAACCCTAACCCAATGACCTGGATTAGTCCAAAACCCTAATTCCTTAACCGGAAATAGAAAACCATCGGCAAAAACCATGTGCCGAAAAAACCACCTAAATACATGACACATTTCCCGAGGTAGGTGTCACGTTTCCCGAAGCAAAAAAAAAAATCCGAGGGCACTACCCTCGGACCCCTGAGGGGGGCCTAGCGCCCCCCCCCCTCTAACCCCCCTACACGCCCAGCGCATACGCTCAAACACTACTACTTGTGCAAATAATATAACACATACCCAACAATATTCACTTGAACAGGTGCCCTACAAACAGTAAAGAGATAAAGACTTTTTTTATTGATAGGTTCCACAAGCGAACCTGAGATAAATGGGTAGGGAGAAAGAAAGAGTATTATATTGAAGAGTTTAACCCCACTTACAATCATCATCAAAAAGCGTACACAGGGGCCAATACATCTTAGAGAGCCAAAATGCTTATTGCCCAATTAAGAACCAATTCCCATCAACTCCATTGTGAAACCGGGTGTTGGAAAAGACCAAAGGAAGCTTGGGAAGAAAGGGTGTGTATGTTCTACACCTCTGGAAAAGTGGAAACAAAAAAACATTTCATTTTAGAGTGTGAAGTCTTCAAAGACACTAGGGACAATATCTTGAAAGCTATCTCTTGGAATAATTTATTCAGTGAGGGGACAGTGGAGAAATTGGGGGAGCTCATCATCAAGCTAAACAGAAAAAAGCGTTGAAATGCAAAAACTAGCGTGTGAGGCGATCTGTCCCGTAGGCTATTGTTAGCCTCGTAGACATTAAAATAATTTCTTCTTCTTCATATCCGTATGCATATCATATGTATCTATTTTAGCCTATGTTTTTCAGAGATACAACATTGCATATCACTTCATCTCCTCCCTGTGTCTAAGAAAATCATAGAGAGGAATACAAAGATGCGGAGTGTTTATTTCTGAACAACATTTAAAACAAGCTGAGGTTTTATTTCTGAGGTTTTAAAACAAAAATATTAGAAAGATATTGTTAAGTGACCTTAAATTTGTGTTACAATTATACAGCTTGAGTGGGTCTAATGGTTAAGAACATGTGTTTTCTCCTAAAAGGTCACAAGTTCAAATCCAGAGGAGGGAAAGGTATGTATACCTCTGTAGACTTTACCAGACAAATATATTGTTGAATAATGTTAGACTTGTGTTACAATTATGAAGACTATTTCACATTCAAATATATTAGGTTAGACTTGTGTTACAATTATGAAGACTATTTCACATTCAAATATATAAGGGTGAGTAATAATGCACATAAATGATAATAACTATATGTAATGTACATGTATTCAAAAGTGGGATTACTATTTAAGGATAAATAATAATAAAATATATGATGGGAGTTACATTTTGCACTTACAAATCTTAAATTTATGGAGGGAAAACTTCACAAGAAAAATTGTTGATTATACTTTTAAATTGATAGAGCTATAAATTAGAGGGGGAAACCCTATTTTTACCAAAAGGTGGAAGTAACCATAAATTAAGGTTTGAGTCATTATAATACCCCAATTTTGACCTCCGAAATATACTTTGTTAATTAATGTATTATTGTATGATGTGATTTAGGTGATTGGAGTGAAGCCATGTGCATTGAGTTATAAAGACCTTGTGTTGTAAACATGTAAACATGCATTGTAAATATTTCTAGTGCAGAGATCAAGGCAAAGTCTCAACTAGTGAATGTGTATGAGTTTGGGTGGTTGTGTAAGATCATAGTGTAGTTGGCTGAGATCATAGTGTAGTGGTTATATTTTCCATGGGATGCATGTGTTCATGTATAAAAAGGAAAATGCATAATAGTATAATATCTACTAAAAATGTTGCTTTGAAGAAGCAACAAGGGGATTCGAATACCACAAGTGGGGGAAAAGAAAGAGCTATTGAGTGATTTAACCTTGTCATTGTCCTTTGGAAGTACTACTTTTCTTGCGCATGCTTCCGTACATGTTACATGTTGTCATATCCTTGGGAAAAAATTAACTCTCGTGTATAAAAACGTTTGTCACTGTATTTTCCATATATCATTATTTGTGGGAAAGGGGAGAAGAGCATGCTTCCCATTTAGTTTTCTTCTCCCATGTTATGGGTATGTTTTCCCTAGTTGTTATTACCATTATGAGAAAAAATGGGAAGAAATCCCATGTACTTGTGGTTGGTAAGAGCCTATAAAAGTTGGGGAAACTTGTTGCTAAAAATGTGAGAGAAAATGGGACGATTTGAAAAAGAAACCATCGCTAAAATGTCCACAATAGCTAAATCAAACATTCCAACCCACAACCTTGTTATTGTTGTTCATTGACTATTTTGAGGCCAAGTTATTGATATATTGGGTTATTCCTAGAGAGGAACTTGTAGATGGACTCTTTTTGCATGCACTAAAAAGCATTGGAAGAGAATAAAATCTTTGAGGGATTGTTGAGTAATGAAAGGGAAGATCTTCTTTATGTTGTGTAGGATATTGTACAAGAGTGCCATGGTTATTTGATCGTTGGATGAGATTCTGCAATGCTTAGTAAGGAGAAAATCGAATTTTTCATAAGAGTAGTGGGTTGGGTTAAGTGATATTAGAGCCTCTTAGGAGTTTTTTTTCCCCTAATATTATCACGGTTGGGCTTGGAGGTGGAATCCATAGTTGATTCCTATAGTTGGGTGGAAAATTTCCCCTCAAAAATTAGTTTGGTGGGCATGGCTTTGCTTATAGGTAAGTTTTCATGATTATTTTCTTGTATAAATCTTTATGTTTTGATAATGCTTTTAAATTAACTGGGCGATTAATGGTTTAATGATATGTAGTGTTGTTTCCCCTGTTATTTTGTATTTGCATGTGAATTCTCAAATATATTGTTGTCATAGACTAAATTTGGCCTCATAGATATTTGTTTGAAGAAAAGAAATCTTGTTAGTAGTGTCGGGTGGCCAAGGGAGGCAACTAGGGACACTACAGTTACTAATAAAAGTGCATTAAGGTAATCACCCCTTACCTCTTTACGTATTTGATTTCTATTTTTTTGAACAAAAAAGTGATGAGGCCCTTATCACATAAAATTGATCTTTATGAATATTGAAATATGATGCTATAAAGTTCTAAAAGTAGATTGTTATTACAAAATTATTAGCTTACATAAAACATAGCTCATGTAAATAATGTCTAATACCTAATAAATATGATATGGTTAGTTATACTACATTATAACTAATCAAGTTATGCACATAAAAATGAGTTGACGCAATTCTAGAAATTGAAAAGATTAGACTAAGACAACAAGTCAACTTCGATTAAGACTATATACACTTAAGGTTGAAGACCTTATAAAGAAAACCAAGGTGAAAGTAACTAGATTTTATAGGGGGAGCTAGAAAAGTTGTATGACACTTCTTTTCTACAAAAACTAATGATTAACTAAATGGAAAGGTTATATATATATATATATATATATATTATTACAATGAACAAACCCTTGAGATGGAAGGAAGGAAATTCATTGTGAAAGGAGGCCTTGACAATGAAGTTGCAAATACATCTTTAGATGCAATTAAAGAAGCATTGTTGAAATCCTCAATGGATCTGCATCTTATTGGAAAATATAAGACATCAACTATCCATTGAGATAACTCCCCTAAAAAATACACCTTTCGAAAATCTGATATCAAAATGAGAAAATCAAAACACTCCTTTGAGAGACATAGTCTTATTGAACCTCCTTCACAAGCTCTTGCACCCCATTTGACTTCACATCCTCTCTTGACTGATCTAGTACTAATGGCAATGTCGTTGAACTTATAGTTGTCACCATTGATGGGCTCTCTTTGCCTACAATTGTGTTAACACCCTTTGAGTCCATTGAATCCTTTAATGATTAATTTTTCTCGTCAAGTTAGAACATACCATGGATAGTGATGAAATGGAATTGCTATGTATTTTAATGGTTTCCTGTGTGTTGTTTAATAATTAGGAATTATTTTGCATCTATGTTTGAAGTCTTTTTCCATGGATACAATCCCCATAATATAGTAAACCAACCCAACAACTCTTTAATCACTTCCATACTTCCGTTTTGAAGATGGGAGATCAATGGATGTTATCCCAAAGTCGTCGTTGCAAATGTATAGGAAGTTAGTAATTTTGGTTTTTTGGTTTTTTGGTTTTTATGGCTATTGGGAAAATTTTCTCACTCCTCCAAACTGTGTTTTCAATCCCTAGGTCAAAATAACACTAACCTAGTCGATTTCATGTTTGCTTGGGAGAATTTATTCCTCAATGGAGTGTAATTTCATTGTTGGAGTAAATCTTTTTCTCCCAGGGATGTTTTTCCATTTCCTGGATCATTTCCCACTTTCCTACACAACTTCACATCACCTTTGGCATTTTTTTTTGTACCGAGAATTTTCATTATCTTTCTAGTCGATTTAATTACTTAGTTTGGTTTTTTATCTCACCCACAAGCCTATACACATCCCTTGGAGGTTGTACACTCCCTCTTTCCGAGTGTCCTTCATTCCAACATGTTGGATGCCCCCTTAGAACAAATGTTTCCTCATGTACCTAGGTGATTAAGTTAATTGTTGAATGATTAATTTCATTGTTGGTCGACCCAGACAGGGTTGCATCCATAAATCGATGGGTCGACGATATCATGCCTGCAAATATTTCTATATAATCATACCTATTCAGATTCTTTTATTCCACATTCTAAGAGGAAAATAAAAATAAATCCCAATACCAGTGTTTTGCAATTTTGAATTGAATTGAAATGAGTGTCTTGGAAATTACCAAGAAAGAGCAAATAATGTTTTTCCTCTAGTGTACAACATGTGCTAATTATTTCTGAGTGTTTTGATGATCTATTCTTAGCTAATATCATCATTGAATAGTGTGCTTCTCTTTTCACATGATATACGATTATCATATTACAAAATCCTCAAGTTCAACTAATTCCGGGAACATTCATTTCTAAAATGTGATGTGAAATGCACTTTAGGAGATGCCAATAAAATGAAAGTGAAAATTATACCATTCCAAAAAGGGGACATGATTTCGAGGATTGCACAAACTTCAAAGAAACCTATTGATAAACTTGAAAGACATCAAGAGGATTTTGGAGGTTGGTGTTCTTTTTAAAATAGAAATGTTATTGTTATCTTAGAGTGAATTCTATTAGATATAGGAGGGGACACATTTTGAAAATCTAAGGAAGAATTTCATAATTGGAGAGGAGAATCTCAAATAGAAAAAGACAAGAAACATCCTTACATGCTTGTCAGAAAATATGCTAGTTTTATTGTGTGCAAGAAAGTCTGAGAATAGAGAAGAACAAAGAATAATTGAGATCCTTGTACAGGGTAGAGGAACAAAGGCCTAGTGGCTTTTCTGAGGGAACAACTCATTGTACAAAACTGAAAATAGAACTTAGAATAAAATTATGCATAGTATCCATGTTGGTAAAGAGAGTGGGTTATAAGTCCCTCGTTTACAAATCATAATGATCCATATGGATGTCGGTGGCCTCCCACCTATTCCAACTGGATCATTTTGGCATTTTTCCAGTTTAGCAGTTTTTTTCTAGTTTTTGGGTCCCTGACTTCTGGGGTTGTTTTGAGGCCCTAAATAGAGTTTTTAGGGATCGCCAAAGTCAAACTATAGATAGAGTCAAATTCTAATGGAAACATGTGTATTCCTTGGATAGACCTTTCCAACGAGCTATCGCGCGCCTAAAATGAAGATCGTATGCAAAAGTTACGACCCCAGGAATTTAATGTACTAACTTACCCAAACGGGGCCCACATGACTTTTGGCACTTCATCTCCTAGGGTTAGGTTTTTGGATGTATAGGGTTTTTGACATTCTTGTTTATTGTAAAAAGGCCTTCAAAGTCTCATTTTAATCATCTTCTTGTGAATGAGTGTAGTCGTCACATCTCTTCTCGGAGAAAAGCCACCACCATTCTAGCAAGCTTGTTTTTCCCTGCATTTTACAGTTTCATCTTATTTCCTCATTGAATACAAACCAATTTTGTTATATATCTATTATTTTTTGTTAATCATATTTTAATAATAATCTGTATTCATTTCGTTATGCTCATAAAATCTGGATAAGTGGTATCAGAGTGGTCTGCCTCTTGTCGTTATTAATGCATGTCCCCAACAAGGTCAGGGTACAAAGAATTGGGTCTTGACTTGTTTTTCTTGAGGACAAAATCTCTCACACACCCAAGCGACCTCTCATGGAGGGAGAAAAGAAATACGACGGGACAAGAGATCCCTTCAAAATGTTTCTCGAGGAATCCCACATGCAACAGAGGAATGATATGATGGATTGTTTTGCGCAAATCCTTCGGGGGATACCAATAGGCAACGCATCTTCTTCAAACGGAGGCGTAGTCCCCTTAAAGGTACAATTCAACTTCGATATTCCTATATTTGAAGTTCAGATAGATGCAGATGTTGTAGAAAAATGGTTGAATTTTCTAGAAGGGTATTTCTTTGTCCATGACTTCTCGAATAGAGAAAAGATTACTTGTGCACTCCTCAAAGCCCTTCCCCATGTCAAAGATTGGTGGGAAACTTTATGTGAGAAAAAGGAAATAGAGGATCCCTCATTATTTACAGTCATAGTCACCTACGAGTCCTTCAGGGATGTTATTAAGGAACAATACTACCATGTCAGAAGTTATGATGACATGTACACAAAATGGACTATATTGTGGTAAGAAAGAGACCAAGCAGTGCCCGAGTTCACAAATATCTTCCATACCTTGTGCACCACGTTGGGCATCAAAGATTTTGAGCGATATATAGTGTTTGAGTATCACGAAGGTCTACATAGATACATCTAGGCGAAAATGGAGTTTCTAGAATCTCATCCTTAAGCATGGTCTACCAATATGTCGTCAAAATTGAGAAAAAGATCAAACAAAAAATGTAGAAATTTGGGCCTAGGAACCACTCACAACAAAATCCAGGAAAGGGTGGCCCCAACCCTTAGAACAAAGGACAGAGCAAAGATAGACAACCTCAGGAAAACTAGTCCAAGCCGCAAGCAAAGAACGACACCGGAAAGACAAAGAAAGATACTGAGAAGTGGTGTGACTTCCATAAGAGCCCCTAGCATAACATTTTTGATTATTTCTCAAAGAAGTTGTTGGTGGTTGAGGTGAAAACCTTTGAATTAGATGTAGGTTCCGAATCTGAGTCAAAACTAGAAAGGGGGAGATGTATCATTGACGCAGAACCCAGTGCTACCATTGTTACCACCAAGCTCCAGCCCTGTGAACCAGACGAGCCAGAGGAAGGTAAGAACCTTTTTCATTCACAGATGTGGGTGAAGGGTACCCAGTTGGACTTCACCATTGATAGAGGTAGCCAGAAGAACCTCATCTCAACAATTTTTTTCAAGCAACTCGCCTTGTCGACAATGCTGCACCCACAGCCCTACACCATTGAATGGCTCTACCAAAGAAGTGACATCCACGTCAACCAACAATGTTTCCTGTCATACAACATCAAGCCCTTCAAAGACGAGGTATTGTATGATGTTTCCCCTCTCGAAGTTTGTAATGTTCTTATGGTCCAACCATATTTATGGAAACATCATGTTGTATATGATTCTATGCCTCATAGTGTTACTATTACTTTGAACAAGCAATTGTACAGGATACCCAAGGCAATCCCACCTAGTGTTATTTCCTTGATCTCTACCAAGAAATGCAGGAAGGTCATCTCTCAGATGGGGAATTTTTTCTTCTTCATGATTCTCTCTCGGAATGAGTGAAATATCGCAACCACATCCAGGGTCTCCGCGACCAACCTCTCCACACAGCAGAAGCAAGTGGATAAGTTTGTGGATGAATACTCAGATATATTTTCCTCACCTACCCAGGTACCTTTGCACTGTCAGGTCAAGCACCCCATTGATCTAACCCCTGGTGCACCGCTGCCCAATGGGTCAGTCTACCGCTGCTCTTTGTTAGAGAATGAGGATATCAAGCGAGAAATCCAAGAACTGCTCCACAAGGGACACATCCATCCCATCTCATCGCCTTGCGGGAGCCCAATTGTGTTCATACAGAAGAAAGATGGAACCTGACTCTGCATTGATTACAAATCACAGTCAGAAACTGGTACCTGATTCCTCGAATCGACAACCTCCTTGATCATCTCACGGGGGCCAAATAATTCAGTAAGATTGATCTGAAGTCTGGCTACCACCAAGTCCTGATAGAATAGATAGATGTATGGAAGACCACCTTCAAGTCAAAGGAAGGTCTTTTTGAATGGTTGATCATGCCCTTTGGTTTGACAAATGCTCAAGCCACTTTCAAGAGGATGATGGACAATATCCTGCAACCATTCACCAATAATTTTGTAGTGGTGTATCTGGATGACATCCTCATTTACATTCTTGGGAAGGAGACAGTCATCCACACTGATCATAAGCCACTGCAGTTCATGCAGACACAAAGCAAATTGCAAAATGACTGCCATCAGAAGTGGTCCACATACTTGCAGCAATTCCACCTCAACATCAAGTAAAAAATAGGAAGCACCAACTACATCGTTGATTGTCTCAGCAGACCACCAGTCGTGGCACTCACCGTGGTGCTAGACTCTTGCAGCCATGAGACCTCTAGATGGCCCCAAATCTATGAGATAGACCCGGACTTATCCACCACCTACCAAACGTTGGGCGCAAACACAGTTGTCGCTAATTTCCATCTTCAGGATGGGTTATTGAATTGTCTGGGCCATATATGTGTTCCATCAAGCAAGAAAGAGAAGCTGATCTGGGAAGCCCACTACAGTCGGTTGGCAGGACACTTGGGCGTCGAAAAGACAGTGGCAATGCTACAGAAACATTTCTACAGGACGAAACTTCAACATGAGGTTAGCAAGTATATCATGTCATTCACTACCTGCATTATTTCCAAACTGACCACTAAGAAATAGGGCATGTACACCCGTCTTCCTACTCCTGACAGTCCATGGGAATCGATATCAATGGACTACATGTCGGGCCTCCCATCCACCAAGTGGGGAAATGACTGTGTTTTTATGGTTGTTGATCGCTTTTCTAAGGTGGCGATTATGGCCGCCTGTAAGAAGAGCATCACAGCACATGCCACTACCAAGCTCTTATTTAAACGAGTTTGGGTACATTTTGGAATCCCACAAACCATTGTCTCAGATCGGGACAGTCGATTTCTCAGCACATTCTAGTCGAGCCTCTGGTCACTTTTGGAAACCAAGCTCACCAAATCCATGGCCTTCCACCCCTAGATGGCCAAACCGAGGTCGTAAATCGAATGATTGTGCATATCATACACTTCCAAGAACCCTCGCACATGGGATGAGAGTCTTTCCTATGTTCAACATAGATACAACCGAGCACTGCATAGCTCAACCGGACACAGCCCCTTTCAAGTAGGGTTAGGATTCCAACCATCGAGTCCCATAGATGTTGCACTACCCCTTTCAATCACCTAGGTCGACTCATCTCCTGCTCCAACTGAGGCCGACAAAGACACTCGGTTCATTGAGTAGATCCATCACATCCACCAACAAGTTCAAGATATCTTACAGAATTCCAATGACAAGTACAAGCAACACCATAATCAACATCGGGTGCCACATACGTTTCAAGTGGGAGACAAAGTTTGGTTGCACTTGTAGAAAGAATGCCTTACAAGGCCCCATCGGAAGATTCACCCACTTTGTTATGGGTCGTACACCATCACCAATCATGTGGGTGATAATACTTTTGAGCTCAACATTCCTCCTTTCCTTGGCTTGCACTCAGTGTTCAACGTGGATCTCCTTCGACCTTATTTCCCACCATTATTGGACACCTCAGAGATAGTAGAACTAACACCAACAGAAATCAACCTCGACTGCATACAACAAGAATCCAGTGATCATATTGTGGAAAAACGGGCCAGGGGAACCTGCCAGCAAAGGATCCAGCTTTATCGAGTTGTCAAAGCAGGGCAACTCCTGCACCAAGGCAAGTGGCTCACCCGAGGCCAGATTCGGCATAAATTCCCTCATCTGATGGGGGGAATTCAATGCAATGGATACCATTGCTTCCTAAGGAGGGAGGATTGATCCAGATGTATTTCGGTGGCCTCCCACCTATTCCAACTAGCTCATTTGGCAGTTTTCCATTTTGGCAGTTTTTTCCTAGTTTTCGGGTCCCTGACTTCTGTGGTCATTTTGAGGCCCTAAACAGCGTTTTTAGGGCTCGCCACAGTTAGACTATAGACAGAGTTAGATTCTAATGGAAACATGTGTATTCCTCAGATATACCTTTCCAATGGGTTATCGTGTGCCTAAAATGGAGATTGTATGCAAAAGTTATGACCCCAAGAAGTTGATGTACTAACTTACCCAAATGGGGCCCACATGAATTTTGGTGCTTCATCTCCTAGGGTTAGTTTTTTGGATGTCTAGGGTTTTTGACATTCCTGTTTATCATAAAAAGGCCTTCAGAGCCTCATTATAATCATATTCTTGTGAATGAGCATAGCCATCACATGTCTTCTCAAAGATAAGCCGCCACCATTCTAGCAAGCTTGTTTTCCGCTGCATTTTACAGTTTCAACTTATTTCCTTATTGAATAGAAACTAGTTTTACTATATATGTTTTATTCTATGTTAAGCATATTTTAATAATAATCTATATTCATTTCGTTCTACTCATAAAATTGGGATCACATAAGGTATCAAAGCAGTTGCATCATTTACCATGACAGCTTCCAGAAATTTGAAGAGAACATTGCAAACCTTAATAAGGGTAAAGCAAGTAGAGAAAAGTTGGAATACTTAAGGGCCAACAATGTTCATCTTCGAGAAGATAATGAACACCTGAAGGAGCAAGTCCAAATTTTCAACCAGAGGATGGAAGGCTCAAATGTTCAACAAGAGGATGGCAAAGATGGAAAATCACCTTAACACCTCTTCCAAATTGTTGCCATTGCTAAAGAATAAGTTTGAATAATTCCAAGACTCCCTCACCATTGTCATGGCATATTGAGACAAATACAAAATGAAACTTGTACACTTGGGAGAGAAGGTCAGCATCAGTTATATTGTTGGCAATAATATAGGCTCACATAGATGATGGAATAACTGCAACAAAACTTGGTAGAGAAGGAGGAGGCCTTATCAAAGCTACAAGCAATTGTTCAAGAGCACCGGGAAGCAAGGACACCATCCATTTCCATTGCCTCAGTGAACACCATGCTCTAGACCACTTTGGTAAGCTCACCTTCCTTAGATTTCTCTCAAGAACATTTTGGTTATAAAGCATACCATGGGCATTGGCTCGAAATTATTAAGACAAATGAGCTATGATGGATAAGGGATAGGAAAGAGAAGATAATGCATCCTAATCCCCATTGTACCCACATCATCAGTCAAGAATGAAGTCATATGATTCAATGGCAAAGTAGAAAATCCCATGACCATGAAGACCATTTTGTGAAGGCTAAAGACATGTTGAAGTTGGCCTACTCATCAAGAAAAAGAACAAAAATAAGCAAAAGTGGTATATGACTTCCACCTCATCCTTCTTGTGGTATATTGAAGAAGGGAAACAATGAAGAAGGTGCTAAGACTCAACTTGCACCATCACTCAAACGTGGCAGCAAGCCAATCAGCCAGACAAAGAAGAAGAAGAATACCAAGAGATCTTCCTTGAACAAGACATCCCTTGTTTGTCATTTCTACAATAGGAAAGGCCACAATGTTGACAACTATTAGTATTTGGAGGCTTGCTCATTTTGCAAGAAAGGCTGTCTTGAGGCATCTTGTTGGGAGAAGGAATCCATATGCCCCAAGCCTAAATGGTTCCAAAATAAGAATGGTAATAAAACTTCTCCAATCCAACAACAAACTCAGAGGCATGGGAAGAAAAGGACTATCTCAATCAATCCATACAATAGTGCCAAGAAATTCTGCCACCACTACAATTTGAGTGGTCATTGGGAAGCGAAGTATTGGGTGACTTCATCCAAAGATTCACCCCAAAAAATGCATGGCCAAGAAAAGAGTGTTGAGATTGAATATTGAAGAAGATTAAGAGTTCTTGTATCTCCAGTCTAAGGAGTAGAAGCTAGCCAAGGAGCTATAATAGCAAATGAGGTATATGACACCAACAATACATACAACAGGTTGATACCAAGGGAATCCATAATTCAATTCATGTTTTTGATATTGCATCTGAAGAACCCCTTCTTGAGGATGTGCCAAAGATTAGTGCACGATGATCAATGACCTTGGGGTTATTTTTGATAACTCCATGGAGTGCTTGCAAGCATGTGTAAGCACCAAAGAGTTGTTTCCATGCTAGGAAAAAATTGATTCTAGCAAATTAGTACATCCACACTTCCTTTTGAGGAGTTTTTACGTGATGGCAGTGTGTCAAGATCACACTGAACAAATATAAACCAAAATTTGACTTATCTTTGTTGATTACCAAGATGGGCCATCTCCAAGTCTGAGAGGGAGATGGGAATAAGTGTTGAGTCCAGAGTTCGTATTTGGAGATTGCTCAAAGTTGAGAGTCAGTGAACAGACTTATGCATTGTGGGAAGAAGTGAACTAGAACCAAAGCTAGAGCCATATCCAGAACCAGAGCCAGTAGTCATATCCAGAGCCAAAGCCAAAGTAAGAGTTGTAGCTAGGATCTAGAGTCAAATCCATGTTCTAGAAAAAATGAAAATTGATCTAGATTGGTTTCCTTGAACTTTTGGAGACCAAAAAGCCTCTAAATAACGAGGTGTGATCCAAAAATTGATCCAAACTAATGAATAGGCGTAAGACTAAGTACCCGCAAGTTATTTTGGAGTGTATGGTCCAATCTAAAGGATTAATTCTTCAATATTGGGAATAAGTTATCAAATGTTAAAATTACATAGTAAATTGTACTACCACAAAGGCTCTAAAAAATATAACACTATAAGAAGCATGGACTAAACTTAAGCCATATGTAAGCCACTTTTGTGTATTTGGTAGTGTAGCATGGGCTCACACTCCTGATGAGAAAATAAAATCTTTACATCCTAAAAGTGAGAAGTGTATTTTTTTTGGATATTCTAAAGATGTCAAAGGTTACAAACTTTTTCAACCTTGTTCCAATGAAATTATTTTTAGAAGAGAAGTTAAATTTGATGAAAATTTCTTTGGATGCGAGCCTAATTTGGTGTTTGTGCCATCTTTGGCCTATGATCCATTTTCGACATCTGTGTCATATTTTGTTCCTATTTTGGTTTCATCTTCAGATGATAAAAGTGAGGCTGAAAATCCTCCTTCTCCAACTCACCTTCCTCTAGACGAGTCCATTCAACATGAACTTGCATCAATACCAATTCTTCCCAAATTGGTTTGTTCAACCTGAGAAGTAGTTGGTGAACTTGTCAGTGATCCTATAGATCAGCATTGAACACATTCACAGTTCCAGCAAGCCTCTTCTCCTTTATCTCAAGTTTCATAGACTCATGATCCAATCACATTTGCAAAATCTTCAAGTCATCCAGATTGGGACACAACAATTAATGAAGAATATCATTCCTTAATGGCGAATGATACTTGGGATCTTGTACCTCTTCTAAAAGGAAGAAAACTTTTCAAATGTAAATGGGTGTATAGAACTAAGTGTGCATCATATGGAAGTGTTGAAAGACATAAGGCTCAGTTAGTTGTCAAAGGATTCTCTCAAGTTGAAGGCATAGACTACAATGAAACATTTCCCCCCGTAGCCAAAATGAATTCCATATGCCTATTTATAGACCTTGATTCCTCTCATAAATGGGAGGCTCATCAAATGAATGTTAAATATTCCTTTTTGTATGGGGATTTGTAAGAAGAAATATACATGGAACAACCTACTAGATATGTCCAGAATGACTCCAGCCTTGTTTGTCACCTTAATAAATCTCTTTATGGTCTTAAGAAATCTCCTCGAGCTTGGCATGCCAAAATGGAAAACTGTCTTCCTGACATCGGCTTTTCTAGATGTCATTATGGCCCTAATGTATATACCAAGAAAGTAGGAATCCATCCCATAATACTTGTTCTTTATGTTGATGACCTTATCCTCACTAGTAGTGACCCTAAAATTTTAACCCATGTGAAATTCAACCTTAAAAATAAATTTGAAATGATAGAATTAGGTTATTTGCATTATTTCCTTGGCCTCCAAGTATCACAAACCAAGGAAGGTATTTTTCTTTCCCGGTCTAAGTATGCTTGTGACCTTCTTTGTCACTTTCACATGGATATTTCTAAACCAGCCCCTTCTCCCTTCCAATCTAGAGTCAAACTTGTTTCCACACGTACTACTCTTGAATTTTATGCCACTTTGTATCGTTAGTTAGTTGATAGCCTCTTATATTTGACTCATACCATTCTGATATTTCCTTTATTGTTGGTCTTCCTACCTGATATATGCAAACACCCTGCAAAAGCCATTAGAAAGAAGCTAAAAGGATACTTCAATATATCTAGGGTACAGTTTAGTTTGGGATACATTATAGTTTAGGGGGGACTCCTTTGTTGGTTGGTTTCACTGATGTGGATTGGGTTGGCGACCCTAATGATCGAAGTTCTACTGCAAGTTATGTTTCTAGCCTTAGTTATAGACATGTCACTTGGTATTGCAAGAAACAATAGGATATTGATCTTTCTTCAGTAGAAGCAGAGTATCGACCAATGGTTATTGCAATTCAAGAATCCTTGTGGCTTCAACAAATCCTTTCAGATTTTGGATTCCAACAGCAGCATCTAACCACCCTCTGGTGTGACAATCAGAGTGCCATCAACATCACCAAATATCCAGTTCAACATCAATGTAACAAACACATCAATATACACATGCACTTCGTTATAAATCTCATTCATAATCAATTTATTGAAGTTCTTATTTTCTCTACAGGATATCAAGTTGCAGACATATTCACAAAGTCTCTTACAAAAGCGAATTTTTCCAAAATTTGATCTATGTTAGTAGTTTAGAAAGTTGTCATTAAGGGGTGATAGGCTCTAATGTCTCCTTCCTTCTCCTATTGTGTCACCTTTTTAAATCCTTCAATCCTATCTCAAGTTTTTCTTAAGGGGGGGTGTTAGGATATTTAGACACTTATAATTTAGTTAAGTTCAACTTGGTCTCATGTGTCATCAAATTAAAGTGTGTTTCTTTATTATGCATTAGTATGCATTTGTAATTCGATGGCCATGATATGTTCTATACCTAGAGTGATCTGACGACTCATATTCTCCTCGATCTTACCAGATATATTGATATGTGGCTTAACACCTGATTGATCCATGATCTTTATTTAAAGAGCATTGAGGGTGATTGGTCAATGATCGATTGGGAGAAACTCTCTTGTAAAATATTTTTATGTTGCATTAATAAATTGCCTCAAGTGGCCATGTTGGCTAAGGTAATGGATGTTCTACACATTAGGTTTTTACCACATAAAAACATCAGTGTGTTAACCTTTGATCTAGTTGTGTGAGTGGTTACTGAAGGTGTTTATCCTCTGTTAGAATACCTTGTGTTTTTGAACATCTTGGTTTAAAACACTATGGATCTTATCACAATCTATATGTATTACATGTAAAAGATGAAACATTGATTATTTCATTATATAATGATGACTTGGTCATTACAGGAATCAATGTAAATTTAAAATTGGGTTTGAAGAAACAATTAATCATATACTTTTCAAATGATTGAACTTGGTCTATTATATTTCCATTTGGAAATCCAAGTCTTGCATATGGATGATGGTATCTTTATTTCTCAACCTAAATATGTTTTGAACACTTTAGATGGAAGATTTTAAACCCTATGTTGTGTGTTATCAGTCAGGAGTGAGGCTAACCAAGGAGTGTGATTCTCTTAAATGATGCTACACTCTATCAATAGATTGTCAATGGCCTTATTTATTTAACTCATACTCAACCTAATATTTCCTTTTTTGTCAGTGTGGTTTCTTGGTTTATGCAGGATCCACAAGAAACTCACCTTCAATCCACAAATAGAGAATTGTTCATTATATCAAGAGAGCCTATCAATTTGGTATAAAGAATTGCATTAACACAATGAACCAACTAGTCGAGTACACCAACTTGAATTGGGTTGGCAATGGATATTACAATAAGTAAACATATAGTTATGTGTTTTGACTTGGCTTCAAACCCATTGTCTAGTCTTATAAAAAAACATGACGTGGTCTCTCTATCGACCATAGAACAAAATTATTATGGTGTTGTTCATTTTGGCATAGAAGCCATGTGGATTCAACATATCATGGGTGAACTTGGCTCTCCAATTGAGACATCAATTGTGGTGCATTGTGATAATAAAAGTGTGATATATGTTGTAGAAAATCCTATTCCAGACAACAAAATGAAGCATGTAGAGATTTGTGCTCATTATTTTATACAATTAGTACAAGAGAATGTTTTGAATCTTGTTTAGTGCATGGCATATGCCTAGGTAGTTGATATATTAATGAAGCCACTTTTAGAAGCTAATATTTTGAAACTCTAGGCTATGCTTGGGCTTAAGGGAGATGGAAATATGGGAGGGTATGTAGAAGTAATTTCACCTCTTAAATCTCCAAAACATTGCATTGATGGAGGGGTGTTGGAATAGTAGGATTTTCTAGTTCATCACACCTCTTAATATTCTGGAGACACTCAATCAACAGTTGACAGTCTAATAGAATTTTTAACTAGGAGGTCTATTAAGGAGTTGTCTAGGACACTGACTAAGCCTTCAACTAGTCGAGAGTCAGAACAGAATAGTCAACCATTGCATAGAACAAGGAACAAATTAAGGAGCTCATTATGTACTCTAACCATTCTATATAGATCTTGGTGCTATATAAGATGCCCTACGGGTCTATCTAAATGGTGTGAAATAAATCATCTGTCATGTATGGAAATATTTTTGTTTCTTACACTTATTTGTATGTTGGGATATGTTCAGTTGTGCTTAAGTGTTGTAATGATGTCTCTAGACACCACCTCTATCTTGTAATATTAGCTATATGATCTACCTATTCCTCAGATTCTCCAACATTCAAATCTAAATATACACAAGATCAAAATTATTGAGTAAATAGTGATTTTGGAGTACTTAATCAAACACAAAGGGAAAGTAAAGGTTTCCACATAGTTACCAATCTCATAAGAAAATCCAGTTGAAATGGAGAAATTCGAACCTCTTATAAGAAAAAGAAAAAGTGGGCCCTCTGCTATATTTATTTTTGACTTCGCAAAATAGAAAAAATGTTATCTTCCATTAGACTCATTGGCTATCACATACATAAACATTAAGAAAGTGTAAAATATTGTTAAGTAGCTACTCAACTATTCATCCAATATGATTATAGTAATCATAGAATCACAACTCCTATATACCAAAAACCAACATCACATTGTAGTTTAGAGTTAAATATGAACTAATGGACCTCACTAGAATATTTAAGTCAAAGTTATGAATTGCAGTGCAGAATATTAAATGCCTACAAGAATTTCTCAGTATCTCTCTCTAAACTCTATGCGTTTTATATTTCTACTACTTATTTCATACAAGTTTGTTATCTTCTTATACTTATTAGTTATTTTATACAATTTTTTTATCTTCTATTAGAATGGTTCATCCTCTCTCCTTGCTTGCATCATGATGGACTTGTGGATCTAACCTTGGATCACCTCCAAAAACTAATGTCATGAATGAAATTGTTGGAACACATATAATCCTGAAATTTTTGAGCTTTATATTCTCCACTTCATGGAATTATAATCTTTCCCAAAACGGTAACTTAGAAAATAACTTTCAAATTTTAAATCAAATTCATTTCTGGTTAATTAGTAATAAGGCACATGTGATATCCGTCGTTGATGAAGCTTTTCTGTTTGATCGAACGATCCTAATATCTCTGAATTTTTGGAGCCGCCTAATTGTTAAAGAGGTAAATCACTAAAGGTCGCTCCAAAGCTCCGCGCTTCGACGTTTCGATAAGTATTAATGATGAAAGCCCTAAATCCCAAAAGTATTCATTCATCCATTTTCCTAAACCTTTAAAGGACACGAGTCGTGGTACACATGTATCTTTTGAGTCTTCTCTAAGTGGACACGTGGCACCCATTTCTCACATTTTCATTTGGAGATTCATACAATTCTAAGTAACATGTGGCACCTCCCTTTTCTCGACACGTCATCTAGAATGATGTCATCTGCAACACGTCCCTATGGGAAATGACCCTTCGAAAATATAACAAAACACTAATTCACAAATCACCGAAACACCAAAATGTCGAAATATTAAACTTTAATTAATTAAGTTGATCATGGTCAAGAGATAATTAATGATTTTGCACTTCGGAGTTCGGACGTTTACCCCTCATCGTATCCTAAAATCCCCGAAGTCTGAATTTCCGAAACACTTAAAGATAAATATGATTAATTAAGACTAAAAATTGATTACCGGATAATTAATCACTTCGCAGTTTCGAGTTTTGGAGATTTTCTCTCGAGCTACATTTAATGTTCCTGAAGTCCGAACTCCTGAGACACTCGAAATTAATGCATTTTTTAAACATGATTAATTAAAGTTTTAAAAGTCATTATCCAGGGATTAACCTTCATAGATTTGGGATTCAGATAATTCTCACTCAGTCTCATCTAAATTTCCCGAACACGAACCGCCGAATATTAATGGAATTTATGATTAATTAACGGTAATGATTTTTAACGTAGATTGCAGATTGCCAGGTAGGATTTTCCATTAAAGTTAATAAATTTGTCGTCAGTAAAGATATACTAGAATCAATGCATCTGATGTGAATAAAAACACTTGGAATTCAAATTCATTTGCACCTTTCGCAATTCGCAAGCATTCATTAGTTTGAAAAATCTCACGCAATTCCTCTGCAACAGGTAACCTTGTTTTGTTCTCTCAATATCATGGCACCACAGAATATGATGAAGAAGCCTAATGTGGTTGGCGATGGTTCAAATACAAATGCATACATTCTTCTCGACACTACGTCGTGAGCCATAGACTCTGTTAAATGTTGGACACAGGTGTTCGAGGTTCTGGAACATGAGATTATAAATTGTCCAAAAGATTTTGGTGATGAAGTAGACGATACTTGCGAAGCTAAACTTAGATATATAGCCCAGTCATATATACACAAGATAGTTGTGCGCCCGAGACTCATGCCGTATAATGACATGATAAGTTGGGCCCTGGAAAACATTGACATCCAAACCAGGAGCATCTTCAACCATCAAAAGGTTGTTGTTGGTTCTTTCTGGACAGAACACCTCCAAGTAATGTATAAGTTGTCTCTCACTCCTAAATATAATTACAATGTTTCATTTATGTTGGATTTTGAGCAAAAAGAATGCATACAATATGACAAGAGTTATCCTGATATCATGAGGTCCTGGTGGGGGCACCCAGAGAAGTTTAGGGCCGATGCTCATGGAGTGTATGCCACAACGTCATTAGACGCTCACATGATTTACATATCCATGATGCTCTGTATATTATTTGGGAAGAAGAGTCCTACTCATTTCCTGGTGGAATGGGTATCTATCATGCACGAGCTGGTTGAGGGATACACTTTTAATTGGGCCAAAATATTGTCAGATAACTTGGCCAAAGAAATTACTGAATACAAAATGGCGAAATCAAAGGGGCATCCCGCCCCTTTCTATATGTTTGTGTATGTCATAGGCACCATCTGTTTCATGACCTCGTTCCCACTGATGAATTGGAGTTGGACCCTGACCAGTGCAAAGCCTATTCACTTCTACCACTCCAAGTTGTGGGAGGAAAAAGCCAAATATTTCTTCTAAGAAATCTGCCACAATGTAGTGGTGTTTGTTCATGTAGACCTATATGGTCACCCCCCTTCTCAAATTTCAAACAGGATTATGGGAAATATGGGAAAACTAGAAAATTAGTTCATCGAAGAAAACTTCTCTTACATAAGGGTTTTCAGATGCTCAGTTCCTCCCCATGCTCTCCCATGTTTTTTACCACACCAGCTGGTGTGTAGGGAAGTATCTTACTAGACAGTAATGGGATGCATCAACAAGGAGCTGAAGGCAACCCAGAAAAAGGTATGGTCGACCTTCCCTATCCAATTCGGCATGTTTTCACTATTGTATATTTGAGCACTCCAAAGTGGCGGCCGCAACTTTGGAAGATGTCAAATTGGTTGACATTGAATTCAAAAGGCATGACCCACAAAAAATTGTGAAGAACCACCTGGCCCAATACAACATGAATAGATATGCACATGAAAACTCCCCACATGACGAAATATTCAAGGGAATTAGGTCTTATGAAGAGGTACTCGACAGATTCCAAACCCTGTCCCCAGATCAACAGGCTAGTTTCCTTAGTTTCCAAAGACGCAGGAGAAACAGTTTGCCAAAATTACTACAAGGAGAGTTGATAGCCGCTCCTCCTTCACAGGAATCTATACCCCCGGGTTTTGAACCAGGGCACTCTGGTAAGAAAAACATTGAGGAGAACCTGAGGGGCTCTAAGGTTTTGACACATGAATTAGAAGCCTCATTATTAGGATAGCTAAGCTCCCAGGCACTAGAAAAAATTAAATCTTACATAAAGTGGGGACTCAATATACCACCTTCGATGCCAACTACCCCCGCTGGTACCTCAAGTACAACAGAGCAGCAAAATTCTATAGAAATTGTTTCTCATATTACATCATTGACACCTCTGCAGTCTAGCTTCATAAATCCTAGTTTCGAAATCATTCTTGTAAGAGATCTTACCCCAATCTTTCCCGAAGAGATGCCTCCTTCAGATTTCTTATTTAGCAAGAAACAGAGGGCCATCGTCAAAAGAGAATCACACTAGAAGAACAGAGTAATAACCAAATGGCAGAGGATGTTGTATGACGTAAATGATCGTGACGATTCAAAATTCGTGAAAGAAGTTGTAGGTTCATTGGGTGCTTTCACCACTGCAAATCAATGATCTATGGAGAATTTTTCAAAGCAACTAAGAGAGAAAATCCTATTGGTGGGGACGTTGCAAGATCAAATATTGGCCTTGGAAAAGATTGTAAGGAATGATATGAGACAAAACTTTGAGAAAATTAGAGCTCATGACCGGCATCAAATCCAACAGCTACGGGCTAACCTCGAGGAGCTCCATCAAAATTCACAGGCCAACCAGGGTTAAATCAATCAACGTGATGAATTTATAAGACAACTGCAAGCTAGATTGAAGGTGACCGAAAGTGTCTCGATAGACATTCTAGCCTTCCAAACCCAAGCATTGGAAATAAACGAAAAAATTGGAAACAACCCCGCTGGATATTTTTATGAAGGTTGATGCCATACAGAAGTACTATCAGGTAGTAGACATTGCTCTAAAGGATGTCTATTTCAAAGAAAGAGAATCTCACTTATCCCAAGCTAAGTTTCAAGAAGCCATCATATTGGCACAGAATGATAATATCCCTGATTTTCCTCGGCTTTCCCCTTCTAAACAAATAAGAGGTGATATGGACCTAAAGGTGTGGGAAATGAATTTGGCTAAAAGCAAGAGATTGGCTAGGGAAGTAAAGGATGCTTGCCAAGAAGCGTTATCATCATTAGTTAAGAGACTGATTGATTTTGAGGGAATCAGTATTGTGGAGGCCTTGGGGAAAATTGATATTGAAATGAACCAGCATAATTCTAGAAAGAGTAAAGAGGAAACTCCAGTAGTCATTCAGGAAATGAGCTAGATCAACCTTATTAAAATAAATAAATGGCTAGTGAACCCAAGTTCACAGTTTTGGGCCTTTTCTCAAGAAGTGAAAAGAATCCAAGAAAGGCTACCTCAAGTGGAAAGGAAATTATACACTTTCGAGGTGAATGAAACAATTGAGCCATCAAAGTTGGTGATGGAATTTTTAGACAAATGAAACCAGTGCATTAAGCATGGAAAGCCAAGCACAGTTGTGAGCAGGTAATAAAATTTCATTATATTACTGAACATGGTTGGAGGGACAGATGGCAACAAAACTACAATAGTTAAGATATTATGCCAAATTATTAAGAAGACCATAAGACAGATCTTTCCAGCCCAAAGAAATGAGGAAAGGAAGCGTTTCTTCCAACAGACGAAGATATGGAGGGGAATACCAACAAAGCTCATCATATTGTACACATTGTTGTCCTATTTCAAATATTTTTTATTTTCATTATAATAGGTCCAACCGTTTTGAGTTGTGACCATTTTGTATAAATACATAGATTCAAGAATTATTAGAGGTTGATTCTTGCCGGATGTAAGAGAGAAAACTCTCCTTTTGAGTATTAATACAAGTGCATACAGAGATTCCAAATTTTTTTCAGTCTAGGTTATGTGTTTCTTTTGTTTTTCCATATCTCAGCATTTCTTTATGCAAATCCTCGATACTTGTTTGATTGCAATTTAGTATCACAACTACTGTAATCGTATCATATCAGTAATTCGTTGAGTAAGCAGTTTTTCCTCTATATTTACTATGAGTAAAACAAGACCTGCAAGTTGTGTGAATTATTGTACTTTATGCTTTGTTCAAGGGTGTGCTATCTATTTTCTTCCACTGCAACAAGGTGAGACTCTTCAGCAATTGATGTCTTTCTTTGTTTAACAATTTTGTATTTTTCTCTCACACCATTTGATATTACAATTGTGAATCAGACACGAAATACAACCTCTGTACTACCATATTATTAATTTCAATTAAGGAATTTTTCTCATATAACTAAAGGTAGAAAAAATCACTCTTTAAAAGAAGTCACTTCAAACTTTCTGGATGCCTAACATTACTCTTTGAGCCTTAAGTTTAATCTCATGAACAACATCTTTTTGGTGTCGTTGTCAGGGATGGAGAGATGAAGTTATTTTTCCCTGGGAAAACGACAAGGTAAATTTCTATCTTTGATAGTGAACAAAGATTGAATACACAAGTAAGGATTATTTTTATCTTTCACTTGGCGACTCCACCGTAGATAAAACTAGAATTCAGTCGAAAGAATACCAGAAAGAATTCAAATGATAAGCATACCACACCAGTATCAGATCCCGAAAGGTTGTTGAAACCAAAGGGATACCTCAAATCGACTACTACATCAACAGGTAAAGTATACCAACCCAAATTTGCACAGGTTAATGCTAAGGTTCCAATTGAAGAACTAACCCCTGAAGTGAGTCTTAAACAAGTACCCTCTGCAGAGGCTTCAACTAGTAAACCCGAGGCAAAGCCTTATAACTCGGAGGTAATTGTACCCAAGATAAAGATTGAGATTCACTCAACTAATACTCCTACCGGTCTGAACAAAATATCCCTCTATATACTCATGTCATTGATAGTCTGTCGATTCCATCCTTTCACAAAGTAAAGGTTTCATTTTCTCGAGACTTTGAAGAAAATATTTTATACCCTGATTCATCGCTTGTTGATTCTCCTATATATACATCTTGTAAATCTGAGGAAACCATTCCACATTTCCCTTTTCCTCCTCTTCTAGATTTTCCATCTCCTAGCGACCCTTTTTTGGACCTTTCTTCGCCACATCCCGAAGTAGTCGAAAGGTCACCACTTTGGTCCCTCGAAGTTTTTGAAAATCCCCTTTTTTCCCAAAGTCTGTCCCCCAAACTTCCAATGGTTGCTACCAAAGGTGGTGACACTAGAGGTGGAGGAGCAGGTGGACAAGGTCAAGGATAACCTCCACCAACTAGAATCTTTGCCAAAGTAGCTGCCATATATGCTCCCTTGGTCCTCCCTGTTCCACTTCATGATTTGCCTGAAAATTATATGAAAAACCTACCAAAATTCATGGGAGAGAGAGATTTAACCGCAACCGAACATATAGCCTTTTTCAACCATTTCGTTGATATCCTTGGCATCGAACACGAAGATGTTTACTCAAGGCTATTAGTACAAACCTTCTAAGGACAAGTAAGAACCTGGTTTCTGAGGACTCCTAGTAGGTTCCATACGGTCATATGATGAGCTAGAAAATGTCTTCCTAAGACAGTGGGGAGAAAATAAGGATCATCTCTATTATTTGACTGAATTCAGGGCTTTAAGAAAACATAATTTTGAATCAATTCTTGAATTTACTCAGAGGTTCAACAAACTATACAACAAAATCCTAGCTAAGGTCAAACCCTCTCAACCTGTTGCAAAGGTAACTTTTGCAGGGGCCTTTGAACCTGACTTTGCTCTCCTCTTAAGAGAAAGAAGATCTACCACTCTAGCAGGGATGCAGGAAGATGCCATAGAAATTAAATCCAATATGATGGCATCTGGGAAATTAAAAACTAAGATTGAGGTGGGAACCCAAGAGCCTAGGCATCTCAAAGAACAAGCAGGACCCTCTGGATCTGGGAAGTCCATAGAATAAAAAATGGATGAGATGGATAAAATAATTAAAGACTTATCAAACAAAATATCCATAATGGAATTAGACCAAGCCAAACCTAATCCATTCATTAGAAATCAATTCAGAAGAAACCCTAACCCTCAGACGCAACAAAGACATGTAAAAAATGAAGATCAAAATATCGAAGCCCCGTTTAAAAATGAAATTTTTATGCAAAGGGATGACATGCAAAATTATGAGTTAGAAGAGGATCTAAACAACCTTAGTGATGACAATCTGGAGCCTCATTTAACTAGACAGGATTATGAAAATTCTTTAGACCTAGAACCCATGTTTAATAATGAGGAAATTATTAACAATGTGGGATAATCTGCCTAGCAAGGACTCGATGAGTCAATAATGGCCGAACTCCAATAGAAGTATGATTTAAGACCCAGAGAAAAAAATCCTATGAATGTTCCACCGAAAAATATTTTGTCAAGAAATAAAACAAATGAGGCAGTTATTACTAAACTGCCAATTGAAACACAAGCTACCCAGACAAGATCAGTTGAAACAAGAGTGACGTAAACTTAGAGACCCAAAAATACAGAAGCAGCCATTCCAACCAGAGAAACCAAAAAAACAACCAGAGGTTTCAGTTTAGAAAACGAACTTAATAAAATTAAAATCCTCATGCCTCTGATTGAGCTTGCAAAAAACCTGATCTATAAAAAGAAAATTGCTAAAATGATTATTTTTTCTGATGTTGAATGTCATGTAGATGTTATTAATCTACAAGATGAAAGACCTATGATCATTTTCAGTCCACATATTGAAAACACTAAGGATTTAGTCGCTCCATTTTATATTACACTAATTGTGCATGACCATTTACTCCACAACTGCATGTTAGATTCTGGGGCTTCCCATAATTTAATACCTAAAGTTATCATGGAGAAATTGGGCCTCGAAATTACTAGACCTTATCAAGATTCTCGAAATTACTAGACCTTATCAAGATTTATATTCATTTTATTCCAGAAAATTTAAGTGTCTAGGCATGATCAAGATTAGGTAGTAAATCTTGCACAAATTCTTGTAAAAAGTATCCTTATGGATGTAGTTGTTGTTGACATCCCTGCCAAGTATGACATGCTTCTATCCAAGTCTTGGGGTGCCAAATTGGGAGGATCACTTCAACTAGACATGACTTATGCTACAATCCCAATTTTCGGCAGACAATTCACGCGACTGTACAGAGAAACAAGACTGGTGTATATGGTAAGTGACCCTCAAAATCCAAACAATTACCTAGTCTATGTTGTTGATTAGGACTTAGGAAATTGTATATTATCGATAGATGATGATTTCAAAGAATGTACAGAAGAAGAAAATAAAAAAGTGGAAAAAACAAAGAAAAGTGTAAATAGTAGAGAAGGAGTATGGAAAAAAAAAAATTGATGGTGCTTCTTCCTGGGAAGGAGCAGGGGCTGGAGTGTTATTTGTAGCGCCAGGAGATGAGTACGTTATCCCATTTTCATATAGATTACAGTTGGAGATTGATTATAAAAATAATGCATGTGAATATGAAGCTCTAGTCTTAGGATTAGAGGCTGTCAGAAAGTTAAAAAATGAACATCTAATAGTCTATGGTGATGCAGAGCTTATTCTGAAACAAATAAAGCAACGGTATCAAGCTAAGCATCCAAGGTTGAGGTCATAAATAAATTGTGTCTGGGATTTGATAGAGAATTTATTCTCATCCTTTACTATTCACTCTATTCCCAGAATGGAAAACCATCAAGCCGACTCTTTAGCCAAAGCAGTTGCGACGTTTCTACCACCTACTGTCCTAAAACTGAAATATCACATTGAAATGAGACACAAACCTTTGATCCCAAATAATGTTCAGCACTGGAAAGTATTTGAAGATGAATAACAAATTAAACAGTTCCTTGAAATGGTTGACGAGTTCTCTGAGACTCACATAGATCAGGAAAACCAGAATGATCCTATCTGGGTCATGCAGGAAGGTGAAAACTCTGAAAATTTCTAGGATAAGATTGAAAATCATTGTATTATTGTGCTTAAAAACAATCAAATACTTAGAGGTTTGATCCCCTTAGAGAGATTCTTTGACCATGATGACATACCATTAAAATCCACCTTACGTCCCCAGCCTAAAGAGGTTGAAGACTGTAACATAGGAACTGTGGAAAATCCCAAACTGGTCAAGATATCCAAGTACCTTCCAGCCCAAATGAAGAGTAAGTACGTCGAGTTGCTTTGATAGTATAAATATGTCTTCGCATGGTCTGATGATGATCTAAAAACTTACGATACCTCTGTAATTGAACATAAGATTCCTTTGAAGCATTGTATCAAACCTTTCAGGCAGAAGCTTAGACAGATAAATCCTATCCTCCTGCCAGTGATAGAAAGGGAATTCAAAAAGCTTATTGACGCAAATATTATCGTTCCACTCAGGTATTCTGAATGGGTAGAAAATTTGGTACCCGTCAGGAAGAAAAACGGAGAAATAAGGCTTTGTGTAGATTTCATAAATTTAAATCGGTCATCCCTCAAAGACAACTACCCACTACCCAAAATGGATCATGTCTTAGAAAAATTAGTCAGAGCTAATAGAATGTCCATGATTGATGGTTTTTCAGGATACAATCAAATTGATGTCCATGAAGATGACAAAGAAAAAACTGCATTTACCACTCCGTGGGGAACTTTCATGTATGATGAAATGCAATTTGGTTTGATGAACGTAGGAGATACTTTCTAGAGAGCGATGGATATAGATTTCATAGGTGAGAGAGATTAATTTGTTGTTATTTACTTAGATGATCTAACAATTTTTTCCAAATCTGATGCAAAACATCTGGTACACCTCAAACAAACTTTTGAGAAATGCAGAAAATTCGGTTTGTCTTTTAATCCTAGGAAATCACACTTCCCTATGAAAGAAGGTAATATTTTGGGTCATATAGTGTCAAAGGAAGGAATCAAGGTTTATTCTAAGCGAGTCGAGGCTATAGACACAATAAATATTCCTTGGAACAGAAAATAAATTCAATCCTTTTTAGGAAAGATCAACTTTTTGAGAAGATTCATTCCCAATTTTGCTGAAATAATTAAATTGATTACAGATATCTTGAATAAAGACAGAGAAATGAAACAGACCGTTGAAGCTAAAGAATCATTCAAGCGAGTCAAGAAAGCTATAGGTGAAGCACCATTGTTAGCAAGTCCAGACTATACCAAGGAATTCTTGATCTTCTCTTTCGCTTCTAAACATATTGTCGCAATGGTTCTCCTGCAAAAGAAAGAAGAAGGTTTTGAGCAACCGATAGCCTTTTTTCAGTAAAAGTCTCAGATATGGAGAATTGAAATATGATATACTTGAAAAACAAGCTTACGCAATGGTGAAAGCTCTCAAATATTTCAGAACATATGTGTTGCATTACAAAATAATCGCTTACGTGCCAACAAGTGTTGTCAAAGACATCTTGGTCCAACCAGGCAATGACATAAAAAGAGGTCGGTGGTTGGCTAAAATTCAAGAGTTTGATCTAGAAGTGAAACCGACCAAGCCATTCAAAGGTCAGGTCCTAGCGAAATTGTTAGCAGAATCAAATTTCAGGACACTCAGGATAAACCACCTGGAATCATACGGATATATCCCAGATATAGAGGAACTTGATGATCAAACCCCTGTTAGAATATAGAAGATGGTGTGCTCATTTTACCATTGACGATACCCTCGTCACCCAACCACAGGTTGAAGCATCCCTCCGAGCACCTTAACCTTGACTGAGAATTCCTCCAGAAGCAAACCCTAGGCTAGATAGCCAAACAAAGAGCAGCGCATCTCTCCCCAAGGATAGCGCAACACAAAAGACTGATCAGATGTTCCAAACCCTAGCCAAGAGATATTCAAGCCAATACTGAAACTAGTTGTTGTTGCAGCTGCACCTGCAACCCTCCTCCAAACCTGTGCACCAGACTACAACTGTAGTGCGCACCAACTGGGAAAACTGCAGTCCTAAGATCTGACAAATGAGAACTGGCGCCCTGTATTTATAGTAATCCTGCCAGTTTATTGGGGCCGACTTCTCTTTCTGGGTATGTGTCTGTTCAGTATATTATTATTAATTCTGGCCGACTTCTTCTCTTGGAGGATAATAGCCTAATATAAATTTTCTTCTTGAGCCGACAAGGCTTCTAGGGTTATTAGCCAACTCATTAGGGTTTCTCTTGCT
>ML806170.1:109527-119604 GCA_009831015.1 Picea engelmannii
CATCTTCATGTCACGGAGCTCATTCTTCAGACTCATAACTTGTCCAATATTTCTGACTGAGAAGAGATTTGTTAGGGCATCGTACATCTTCTTTGATGAGTCAAGATGGGAGATGTAGGGTATCAGGTGGTCATTTATGGAATACATTATGATACTCATGGCATTGATGTCAACGTCTTTGAACTTCTCCATAGCTGCAATGTTCTGCGGTTCCTTCTCTTCTCCTTCTGTAAACTCTGGCTTCACGGTCTTTCCTTTCACAATGTCCAACACTCTATTCTTAGCAAGGATGAGGTCAATCCTTGTCTTCCATGCTCTGAAGTTAGAAGCTCCATCTAACTTGTTCTTAGGCTTCATAGAGTTCATCATGGCTTGCTTGACTTGGTCAAACCCTAGATTTGACCAGAAATCCAAACTTCACGTCTTGGCCTTCTAAGTGTATCAGGAGATGCGTTGGGCTAGGGTGCACTGATCTATCCGGAGATTAGGTCAATCTCGTCACTTAAGGTGCCTCGATAAGAGGTTTAGGGTTTCTGCAATTGCTTCTTCTAGTAACCCTAGCTGTAGTGTTTCTAGAAACTGCTCCTGCTAGTAACCCTAGCGACAGTTCCTCAACGAGCTCAATATCTAGCGGCTATGTTTCCTTCTAGTGTTTTAGACTGACTGAAGGGGTGTGGGCCCATAACCTGATAGAATATAGAAGATGGTGTGCTCGTTTTACCATTGACGATACCCTCATCACCCAACCACAGGCCGAAGCCTCCCTCTGAGCACCTTAACCTTGACTGAGAATTCCTATGGAAGAAAACCCTAGGCTAGATAGCCAAACAAAGAGCAGCGCATCTCTCCCCGAGGATAGCGCAACACAAAAGACTGATCAGATGTTCCAAACCCTAGCCAAGAGATATTCAAGCCAATACTGAAACTAGTTGCTACTGCAGCTGCACCTGCAACCCTCCTCCAAACCTGCGCACCAGACTACAACTGCAGTGCGCACCAACTGGGAAAACTGCAGTCCTAAGATATGACAAATGAGAACTGGCGCCCTGTATTTATAGTAATCCTGCCAGTTTACTGGGGCCGACTTCTCTTTATGGGTATGTGTCTGTTCAGTATATTATTATTAATTATGGCCGACTTCTTCTCTTAGAGGCTAATAGCCTAATATAAATTTTCTTCTTGAGCCGACAAGGCTTCTAGGGTTATTAGCCAACTCATTAGGGTTTCTCTTGCTTTCCGGAGTCTTCTATTCTCGTCAGGTTCACACATGGGGGTAAATACCTCCCGCAGCTACCATAATATTAACAACACCTACAGTCCATATCGAAGATAAATTTTCTTCCTCTGCTTGGTATCACGATATTGTTTCATACCTCCTTACCCTTCAGTGCTCGAATGACATGACTCTATCCTATGCGAGAACTTTGAAGTTGCACGCAATTAAATATTGAATTATTGATGGCCAATTGTACTGGAAGGATCCTCTAGGTTTCTTGTTAAGTTTCCTAATAGAATTTGAGACACAAGGAGTCATAAATTAATTTCATGAAGGAATATGTGGAGGACATCATGCCTAGAGGGAAACGGCCTACAAGATTTTAAGAGCTAGATATTATTGGTCTAAGTTTTTTACTAAGGTGAATGCCAAGGTCAAAACCTGCAATTATTGCCAATTGTTCTCTAGCAAGCAAAAGCTTCCCTCACTACCTTTAATCATGGTCAAATCAGAAGCTCCCTTTCAACAATGGGGTCTAGATTTCATCGGATAAATCCATCCGCAGTCAAGTTCCCAACATAAATGGAATTTAACTGCTACCGATTACTTTGCTAAGTGGGTCGAATCCATTCCAACTCGGAATGCTATGGATTCGGTGGTAATAAAATTCTTGGAAGAGAACATCCTATTTAGATTTGGTTGTCCTCGAAAAACAGTCACCGACAATGCTCAAGCTTCCAAATCTATGGAAATGGTCAATTTCTTCCAAAAATACAACATTGTGTCAGGACATTACACAGCCTACTATCCTTAGGGGAATGGGTTGGTTGAATCTATTGGATTACTGAGAGGGAGGGTGAATCAGTAATAGCATAATTATAATCATTTTTCTTCAAATGTTATATCAATGTAGAACTATTATCCAATAATGAGCAGTAATAAATAAACAATCACACACATACACATTACACCAGTGTTTTACATGGAAACCCAAATCGGGAGAAAACCACAGAATGGTTTTTCTTATATGTCTTGAAGAATTACATTCATTGGAACCACCAACTTCCTTTGTTTTCTAGCTACAAATAGAAGGAGGCTCCAACCCCCTAGTTTCTCAGGCTACAACCTGAGGGAATCTCCAACTCCTCAATTCTCTGGCTACAACCAGAAGGAGGCTACAACCCCCTATGTTCTCTGGCTACAACAGGAAGGTGGCTACAACCACTTGTCCTTGCCCCATCCTGCCACCCTGAAGTAGAAGTAGAATGATGGAACCACTGTCACACTATCACTGTGAGATATACCGTTGTAAACCTATACCAATAAATTTGAACCATGCATCAACCTGTACCTCAACCTGTAATCAACCTATACCATAAACAAGTGCATCAACCATGCACCAACCTATACCAAACAACCTGTAATCAACCTGTACCATAAACAAGTGCAACCAACCATGTACCAAGTATGTACAAATCATGTGTCAACTACTCATCAACTATGACTCATCAATATGTACCAACTTCATCAACTATACACCTCATGTATGTGCCAACTCATCAACTACTTGTCTCAACCATGTACTCAACATGTACCTCAACCAAAATCCCTCATCAATTTCATCATCCAAATCTAATTTGTAGCTCTATAATAAACCTGGTGTATATGATCACATTCCTTTAAACCTTCCTTAACTTTAACAACAAGAGACTAGCATTTTCATCAAACTTTTCTTAAGTCTCACATGCCTAGTTTTGGATTAGTCAACAACCCTAACTTGAAGTAATCATAACTTTGAACCTGTAATGTATAAAGATATGAAAATGATATAAAATGTTCTTCAGTGTGTTTTATGAAATTCCTCCAGGTATTACCACTTGGAACCTCTCATAAAAGGAGTTATAGTAAAAATGGCATGCCTTGTTGAATTCTGGCTTATTCTAGAGAGCGACCTTGTAGAGAGTGCCCTGCAAGAATTATTCATTGAATTGATCTAAAACTATTAAAAATAATACTACAGACTATACCCTAACCAACACATTTGGTCTCACTGAATTTGGATCTGTTATGAATAAGTTGTGACGTTTTTATCCGAAACACTTGTTTTTAACTAATTTCAAGACTAGCCACAAACCCTATTTTCTACGGAGTGTAACTCCCAAAATACAATGACCCACAAAATGAATTTTTTACCATAGATACTTGGGTATGTTTTCTGAACGTAATAGAAATTTTCACGGTCTGAATCATTATAGAAAAAAAATTATAGCGAAAATGGTGAGATGACCTGTAAATAACATACCTTAGAAAGCACCATCAAAAGAAGTTATCCTTCCTTGCATTTCGGCCTTCTTTTCTTAACCTTCCCTCATAAATTCGGCTTAGATATACTTGGTTACCTAAGAACCTATAGATATTCAATATTCTCAATTGTAATTAAAATGAGAGAGTCTTGCCTCTTATTTATACTCTCCAAGTAGCTTCCTTAAAAACATCTTCTAGGTCACTTTGCCCACTTTCCTTATTTTAGGGTTAACCCACTTCTAATTTCTCCATTAAATTTATTATTGAGACAATTTATTTTGTATTCACTTTAATTTATAATACGCTCATCACTTCACTTTATTATTTATCTTTTAAAATCTCTTAAACCACTTTGACTACTTTGACCTTTTGGGGCTTCTAGATGACATATGAGGGTCCTCCAACTTCATAAGGCCATAACTCTCAAACCGTGAGGAGTTATGTGACATTCCACATACCACCAGAAATGGAATGACATGTACTATCCATATATAATATTATTACCTTCAAATATATCCAAAATGGTACCGTTATCCATCAAACAAACTTGGGTCCATTACCCAAACCTGGGTTCTCCAACTTCACATGGTCATAAGTCTCTAACCGTGAAGATTTATGTGAGATTATACATACCACCGGAAATGGCATGAAAATCACTATCCATCTAGGATAGTTTCCCTAACAAATTCATTGTCCTTCATCTCATTATTCCACAATTAAGCATGGGTTATCTTACTCCGCAAAGCATCTTCCCGTGAGGGCTTTCACCATAAGGGGACCACTTTGAAGTTCATCCATATTTACTTCTTATCAAACATGAAAAAACAATAATGAGTCATATTTACATCAAACATTCTGGGGTCCATTACTCAAACCTTTGTGCTATGGGGATTTCTTCAAGGGTTGACATCAATGACAACCAACCTTAATCAACAATATCCCCCTTTGGCATTGATGGAAACACTCGGATGCAATACTAAAATCATATCATTCATTCTCCCCCTGGAACCATGCCTCTGTCCTTTTCATATGATAAATATCTCCCCCTTTGTCATCAATGGAAAAGGTATCTTTACATCCGGGGCTGCTCCCTCTGACTGAACTGTCCTCTTATGGTGCTTCCTCATGTACATCTAAGATATATAAGATAAGAATTCAAAAATAATTCATTTGGAGTAGAAATAACTCCAAGCCATTGGCAAAGATATTCAAAGGCTTCACGTGGAAGTGATTTTGTAAAGATGTCTTCCACTTGTTCTTTTGTTCCCACATACTCAACTTTGATGTTCTTTTCTACAACCTGTTCCCATAGAAAGTGATACTTGATTGGAATGTGCTTCGTCTTGGAGTGCATCACCGGGTTTTTTGAGATACTGATGGAAATTGTATTATCACAATATATTGGAATGGTCTCATCATACTCAACATGTATATCTTTCAAAGTTTGTTTCATCCAAAGAAACTGTGTACAACATGTTGTTGCTGCAATATACTCTACCTCGGTTGTAGATAGAGATACTGATGATTGTTTCTTGCTTAGCCATGATACTAAACACTCACCTAAGTAGAACGTTGCTCCACTAGTGCTTCATCAGTCATCTATACAACCTTCCCAATCTGCATCTGTGTAGGTAATAAGTGATAGATATTTTCCTTTTGGATACCATAATCCAAACTCTTTTGTTCCTTTAAGATATATGAAGATCCTTTTTACAGCTAATACATGTGATTCCTTTGGTGTTGCTTGAAATTGTGCCACCTGTCCAACTGTTTGCATTACATATGGTCTAGATGTTGTCACATATAGTAGGCTACCAATCATTGATCTGTATTGCCTCTGATCTGTAGATTTCGAATCATCATCTTTTCTCAACTTACAACTGATTTGTATGGGAGTGATAACTGGTTTGCAATATTCCATTCCGAACCTCTTTAGCATTTATTTGATATACTTGGTTTGAGAAATAAAAATTCCTTGGTTGCTTTGATGTATATGAAGTCCTAGAAAGAAGGATAGTTCTCCAAGTAACGACATTTCAAATTCATTATGCATGTCTTTTGCAAATTTTTGGCTTAACCTGTCATCATCACTACCAAAAATAATATCATCAACATAAACTTCAATTAATAAAATATTACCTTAACTTACCTTGATGTAGAGGTTTTTGTCTGCACTTCCTTTTTTGAACCCTGTCTGTTGTAGATACTTATCCAGTCTAGAGTACCATGCTCTAGGAGCATGTTTTAGACCATACAAGGCCTTCTTTAATTTACACACATAGTATGTGTTCTCTGACAACTAAAATCCTTCTAGTTATTCAATGTAGACTTCTTCTTCAAGTTCCCCATTCAGAAAAGATGATTTTACGTCCATCTAATATAATTTAACATTTTTGGAGCATGCATAAGCTAAAAGAAAACGGATTGCTTCCATTCTAACAACTGGGGAAAATGTCTCTTCAAAGTCGATTCCTTCAATCTATGCATATCCTTTACATACCAATCTAGCTTTGTTCCTTGTAACCTTTCCATCTTCATTCAATTTATTCCTGAAAACCCATTTTGTGTCGATCGCATTCTTATTCTTTGGTCTTGGAACCAATTACCAAGTGTCATTTTTCTCTATTTGATCCAATTCTTCATCCATGGTCTTATTTCAAAATTCATCCTTGTTGGCTTCTTCAAAATAGTTTGGTTCAATTGTAGATAAGAGTGCTAGGTGTGTTTGTTCTGGTGAAACGATTTTTCTTCTAGTCTCAACTCTTGCATCTTTGTTTCCAATAATCTGATCTGAAGGATGATTCTTCTGTACTCGTTTCCTAGGTGTCTGTGGAGATACTTGTTTAACTTGCTCTTCTGCTTTTGTCGGATTCTCTTCATCTTCATCTTCCTCTTCTACTTCTTTTTCATCTTCTTCTTTGAAAAGTTGTTCCATTGATTTGTTTTCTTCTTCCTTTGATTTTGGTATGTCAGTTTCATCAATTGTTACGTTGATGCTTTCCACAACTTTGTTTAATCTTAGATTGTAACACTTGTATGTTTTCCTTGTACTTGAGTAACCAACAAGTATTCATTTGTCCACACGAGAGTCAAACTTTCCCATTCTGTCATCTTCTCTTTTGATGTAGCATTTGCTTCCAAAAACTCTGAAGTGCTTCACATTTTTTGGTCTTCCTTTCCATAGCTCGTAGGGTTTTTTATCAGTTTTGTTTCTGAGAATTACTCTGTTTTGAATGTGAAATATTGTATGCATTGTCTGTGTCCAAAAAATAGTTGTCAACTTTGAATCCATTATCATTGTTTGAGCCATTTCTTGTATTGTCATGTTCTTTCTTTCAACAACTCCATTTTGTTGAGGTGTCCTAGTGATGGAGAATTGTCTTTTTATGCCATGATTGTTGCAGTAGTCCATAAATTCCTTTGAGGTGAATTCTCCTCCATTATTCGTTCTTAAGCATTTGATTCTTGAATCCATCTCATTTTCAACCATTTTCTTGTAGATCTTGAAGTTTTCAAAAGCTTCTGACTTGTTCTTGAGAAAGAAAACTGCAGTCATTCTTGTATAATCATCAACTAATAACATAAAGTATCTCTCACCTTTTAATCATTTTGTTGTAGTTGGTCCAACTAGATCAGTATGCACAATTTCTAATGGTTTTGTTGTTGAATATTCCTTTGATTTGAACCTAGTCTCTGTTTGCTTTCCTTGTTGGCAATGCTTGCATAAAGTGTTGGTTGGTTTCGTGATCTGGGGCATTTCTCTGACTGCTTCTCTTTTGTTGACTTTGAAAAGGTTATCAAAATTCATGTGACCCATTCTTTTGTGCCATAGCCAACTTTCATCTTCCTTTCCTAGACAACACTTTTCATTTCCAATTTCGCTTAACACATATATGTTGCTTGAAGTTCTTGCAGTTGTAGCGACCAATTTCCCTGAACCTTCTTTTCTTATCTCACACTTTTTATGAATCAAAAGTAACTTTATGACCTTGGTCACACATTTGACTCACACTTAAAAGATTATGTTTCATATCTTCTACTAGTTGTAGAACATTTTCTACCTTTTCATTCTTGTTCTCAATTCGGACTGTGCCTTTTCCAATGATTTTGGCTGAATCATCATTTCCAAAAGAGACGGATCCATCTCTTTCCTTTCGTAATGTAAGAAACTTATCTCTATCACCTATCATGTGTTTTGAACATCGACTGTCAACATGCCAACCATGTTTCTTCTGTTTAGTTTGTAGAGCGGTTGTGCATTCTTCATTGCTATACTGATCTTGCTTTCTTATCCATGTTGTTTTCTGAGTTTCTTGTTTGTGACTATGTTGAGGTTCTTTAAGAGGGATTGTCATTCTGAAATTTTTGGCCATGTGTCCAAAATTGTTACATTTGTAACATTACACTTCAGTGCTCAAAGATTCAAACCTGTTGTAACTTTGTCTCTGTGTTTCACTAGGTATTCTTGAATAACCCCTTTGTGTATGGCTCTCAAAGTAGTTATTGTTCCTGTTGTTAGCTCTGCAATTTACAGCTTTATGTCCAAAATTATTACATGCATAACATAAACCAAAAAATATAGTTTGATACCTGGTAGTTGAATATCTTCTAAAAGGAGGTGCTCTTATGAATCCTTCTTCTTCTTGAGGCCTGTCTATCTGTTGTTGATTCTGAAATCTGAATCTTCTCGGTGGAGGAGTGTCCCTGTAATATTCCTTGCATATATTTTTATCCCCTTTGATTGTTTCTGCATATCTTTTTGGATTTTTTTATTGCTCTATTGTTTTGGAGCTTGATCCATTTTCTGTCTGATTGTATCCAAGTCCAAACTTATCAAGATGAGATTTTTGACTGTTGATAATGTCATCCAGAACTTTTGAGATATTCTGCATATTTTTATTTTGAATATCCTTTCTTAGTGTGACAATATTTGCTTCCAGGTTTCCAATGATCCTGTCCTTTCCTTCTATTTGTTCTTTGAGTGCTTCTTCAATTATTTTATCTTCTTCTATTTGAACCTTCAATTTTGTGATCATTTTTTCTAGTTCTTGAGTGTCTTTTTTTTTATCTAGTTCTGCTTGTAGTTTCTTGTTTTTCTTCTTTTCTCTTCTGATAACTTCTATGGAACTCATTAATTCTTCTTCAAGCCAACTTTTGCCTCTTCAATTTCTTCTTCATATGCTTCTTCATATTATTCTTTGGAGTCTTATTTATCAAAGTTTTCTACTGTCATGAATAGAACTCTCCATGTTTCACTGTCACTGAATTCATCTTCATCTGATGATGAGATGTCTTCTTTGGTGCAAAAGATTTTCTTGAAAACTTTCTTTGTAGTTCTTTTACCTTTATATGTTTTTCTGCCTTTAGAGTAACCTTCATCATTTCTTCTTTTTTTATGAGGACAT
The DNA here is from genome assembly GCA_009831015.1 of Picea engelmannii. Classification (NCBI taxonomy): domain Eukaryota; kingdom Viridiplantae; phylum Streptophyta; class Pinopsida; order Pinales; family Pinaceae; genus Picea; species Picea engelmannii. The sequence goes on from ML806170.1 coordinate 118,453, forward strand.
TTGTTAGAAAAATGACCAATACCATCACAATTAAAACAAATTAAAGGAAGCTTACCTCTATAGCTACCGTTGGTTCCCTTGTTCAGTCTTTTGACGAAGTTGGCCACTTTTTCATCATCTTCCGAGACATCGTTGTTGCTACTATATTCTTCTTGTTCCTTTTTTTTTTGCTTTGATCTTTTGGATGCTTTAAAGGCTGCTTATTTTACATCTGGATTTTCCTATTCAGTTCTCATCAAATTATGCTGTGAAGATTCCATGCAGTTCATCCATTGTTATTGAGTTTAGATCTGATATTTCTTCTAGTGCTAATATCTTAGGGTTGAATCTCATAGGAAGAGATCTTAGTACCTTTTGAACAATTACATATTCTTTGATTTCTTCTCCCAATCCTATGATTGCATTCACTGTTTCATTGACTTGTAAGAAGTAGGTTGTGATATCTTCATCTTCCTTCATTTTTAGTTGTTCGAACTGACCTCTATAAGTTTGAAGCTTTGCTTCTTTGACTTTTGAATCTCATTCATAAATATTTCGAAGCTTGTCCCAAATCTCTTTAGCAGATTTACAATGTGCAACTTTGGTGAATACTGTATCACTGAGACCATTCAAAAGTGCATTTGTGGCTTTGGAATTATTCTCACTAAGTTTCAGTGCTTTGTCATTTGTTGATGGAATTGTTGGTGCTATGTATCCATTTATAATTAATTGCCAAACTTGAAATCCACGTGCCCGTATATATGTCTTCATCCTTATGCTCCAAAAAGCATACTTTTGTCCATCAAACTGTTGTATTCTATTTTTATACGAGTTGGTATTCTCCATGATCTACCTTTTAGTGGTTAAACTGATTTCTGAATGAACCTACTCTGATACCAATTGTTGGATTACTGAGAGGGGGGGTGAATCAGTAATAGTGTAATTATAATCCTTTTTCTTCAAATGTTATATCAATGTAGAATTATTATCCAATAATGAGCAGTAAGAAATAAACAATCACACACATACGCAGTACACCAGTGTTTTACATGGAAACCCAAATCGGGAGAAAACCACGGAATGGTTTTTCTTATATGTCTTGAAGAATTACATTCATTGGAAGCACCAACTTCCTTTGTTTTCCAGCTGCAACTGGAAGGAGGCTCCAACCCC
>ML806170.1:123040-135889 GCA_009831015.1 Picea engelmannii
ATATAAAAGAATAAAAGCAGGCTTAAAAGAGAAGTTGGATAATCAAGAAATGAATGTGTGTGGAAATAAGATTATTTTGTGTCAGACCCTCTGAGTCCTCGTTCTGTTTCATTTTGCCTATCCCCAAGCTTTAGTCTCTTTTTATTTTCACTACCTCTCCTTAGTCTTCATAGAAAGAAAGAATTTCACCTTGACTCTGAAAACTTAAAAACATATCTTCAAAATGAGGTTAGGCGAAAATATTTATGTTCCTCTGATTTTAACTGAAAGAAAGTATGTCTAAGCTAATCCTGATAACTTTATCCCTTCTATATGGTTTTAAACTGACTAATTCGCTCAAGGTTGATCCCAAAAATTCAAAACCCCTATAAAAGATTCCTTATGGGCGAAGGTGTATTGAAGATTGGAAGAAAATTAGTTTCAGAGTATACTTAAAAATTATGACAAACCTTTCTCTTGAAAAATTTAAAAGAAAATATCATCCCTTGTATGATACATACAGATTGATTTCCCCCACGTCAAAATATTAAAATATAAGACAGATAATGAAAGTAAATTCATAATCTGATTGCCCCCATCTAGTCCAAGACAAATGGTGAAAGGAAATTCGAAATTCGATTGCCCCCATTCTGTCCAAAAAGAGATGATGAAAGGAAATTCATGTAATGATTTCCCTCATCTCAGCGAAATGAAAAAGTTCTAAATGAAGTGGTGAAAGGAAATTCAATGGGAGAAGTAGATAAATTCACCAGGGTACTGAACAGGCTCGGTGGAAGTGAAGAAATGTCTATGATATTTGTATGGTTGTCATACATATCTACATGACATACTCTGACATCTAATTCTCTTTCCAGTAATATTTACATTATGAACCAACGAGGGATCCCCTAAATAATATGTTACATATACTTAACCTTGATGCGAATGAAGTCAATCAAAATCTGATATTTCGGCTAGAGTTATTTTGATTATCTTAAGAAAATCCAAACTCAGTTTTAGGAAAGGGAAATTTTAAATAGCCTAACTAGAGATCGAGGATTGGGTGTGTTTTGAAGGTTTTCTGAGGTTCGGTTGAAGTTCATTTTTCTCTGTATGATTAATCTCTAAAAGTGTTTCCCAGAAATGAAATAATGACTCTGTTTACCCAATAAAGTCACTTAGTCTATTGTTCTTCTGCATCTCACAGGGAGACGCGATCCCCAGATGGAGCCTATGTTGGAACACATATAATCCTGAAACTTTTGAGCTTTATATTCTCCACTTCATGGAATTATAATCTTTCCCAAAATGGTAACTTAGAAAATAACTTTCAAATTTTAAATCAAATTCATTTCTAGTTAATTAGTAATAAGGCGCGCATGAAATCCCTCATTGATGAAGTTTTTATGTTTGATCAAACAATCCTAATATCTCCGGAGTTTTGGAGCTGCCTAATTTTTAAAGAGGTAAATCACTAAAGGTTGCTTTGGAGCTTCACGCTTCAGGCGTTTTGATAAGTCTTAACAATGAAATCCCTGAAACCCGAAAGTATACGTTCATCCCTTTTCCTAAACCTTTAAAGGACACGAGTTGTGGTACACGTGTATCTTTTGAGTCTTCTCTAAGTGGACACGTGGCACCCATTTCTGATATTTTCATTTGGAGATTCATACAATTCTAAGTAACACGTGGCACCTCCCTTTTCTCAACACGTTATCTAGAATGACGTCATCTGTGACACGTCCCTACGGGAAATGACCCTTCAGAAATATAACAAAGAACTAGTTCACAAATCACCAAAACACCAAAATGTCAAAGTATTAAACTTTAATTAATTAAGTTGATCATGGTCAAGAGATAATTAATGATTTCACACTTCGAAGTTCGGACGTTTACGCCTCATCGTATCCTAAAATCCCAGAAGTCTGAATCTCCAAAACACGTAAAGATAAATATGATTAATTAATACTTAAAATCGATTACCGGATAATAATCATTTCGCAGTTTTGGGTTTCAGAGATTTTCTCACGAGCTACATTTAAAGTTCTCGAAGTCCGAACTCCCAAGACACTCGAAATTAATGCATTTTTTAAACATGATTAATTAAAGTTTTAAAATCGATTATCCAGGGATTAACGTTCTCAAATTTAGGATTCGGATAATTCTCACTCAATCTCATCTAAATTTCCCGAACACGAACCGTCGAATATTAATGGCATTTATGACTAATTAACGGTAATGATTTTTAACATAGATTGCAGATCGTCAAGTAGACTTTTAAATTAAAGTTAATAAGTTTTCCGTCAGTAAAGCTATATTAGAATCAATGCATCTGATGTGAATAAAAACACTTGGAATTTGAATTCATTTGCACCTTCCACAATTAACAATCTTTCATCAGTTTGAAAAAGCTCATGCAATTCCTCTGCAACCGGTAACCTTGTTTTGTTCTCTCGATATCATGGAACCATGGAAGATGATGAATAATCCTAATGCGGTTGGTGATGGTTCAAATCCAAATGCGAACGTTTTGTTCAACACTACGCTGCGAGCCATAGACTCTGTTAAATCTTGGACATAGGTGTTCGAGGTTCTGGAACATGAGATTATAAATTGTCCAGAAGATTCTGGTGATGAATTAGATGATACTCACGAAACTAAACTCAGATATATAGCCCAATCAGAGCTACACAAGATATTTGTGCGACCGATACTCATGTCGTATAACGACATGATAAGCTGGGCCCTGGAAAACAACGACATCTAAACCAGAAGCATCTTCAACCATCAAAAGGTTGTTGTTGGTTATTTCTGGCCAAAACACCTCCAAGTAATGTATAAGTTGTCTCCCACTCCTAAATATAATTACAATGTTTCATTTACGTTGGAGTTTGAGCAAAAAGAAGGCATACAATATGGCAAGAGTTATCTCGATATCACCAGGTCTTGGTGGGGGTACCCAGAGAAGTTCAGGGCCGACGTTCATGGAGTATATGCCACAGCATCATTGGACGTTCACATGATTTACATAGCCATCACTCTCTGTAGATTATTCAGGAAGAAGAGTCCTACTCATTTCCCGGTGGAATGGGTATCTATCATGCACGAGGTGGCTGAGGGCTACACTTTTAAATGGGCCAAAATATTTTCAAATAACTTGGCCAAAGAAATTATTGAATACAAATGGTGAAATCAAAGGGGCAGCTCGCCCCTTTCTATATGTTTGTGTATGTCATAGATGACATTTGTTTCATGACCCCTTTCCCACTGATGAATTGGAGTTGAAACTTGACCATTGAAGAGCCTATTCACTTCTACCACTCCAAGTTGTGGGAGGAAAATCCAAATATTTATTCTACAAAATCTGCCACAATGTAGTGGTGCTTGTTCATGTAGCCCTATATGGTCACCCCCCTCCTCGAATTTCAGACAGTATTATGGGAAATATGGGAAAACTAGCAGATTGGTTCATTGAAGAAAACTTATCTTACATCAGGGTTTTTGGATGCTCAATTCCTCCCCATGCTCTCCCATGTCTTTTACCAGACCGGATGGTGTGCAAGGAAGTATCTTACCAGATAGTAACGGGAGGCATCATAAGGAGTTGAAGGCAACCTAGAAAATGGTATGGCCGACCTTCCCTATCCAAGTCGATGTGTTTTCACTATTGGATTTTGGGCACTCCAAAGTGGAGGTCGCAACTTTGGAAGATGTCAAATTGGTTGACATCAAATTCAAATGGCACAACCCACAAAAAATTGTGGAGAACTACCTGGCCCAATACAACATGAAGAGATATGTGCATGAAAACTCCCCACATGACAAAATATTCAGGGGAGTTAGGTCTTATGAAGAGGTACTAGACAGATTCCAAACCCTGTCCCCAGATCTACAGGCTAGTTTCCTCAGTTTCCAAAGACACAAGAGAAATAGTTTGTCGAAAGTACTACAAGGAGAGTCGATATCCTCTTCTCTTGCATAGGAATCTATACCCCCAGGTTTTGAACCAAGGCACTCTAGTAAACCGGACATTGAGGAGAACCTGAGGGGCTCCGAGGTTTTGACACAGGAATTAGAAGCCTCATTATCAGGACAGCTAAGCTCCCAAGCACTAGAAAAAATTAAATATTACATAAAGCGGGGACCCAATATACCACCTTCGATGCCAACCACCCCCGCTGGTACCTCGAGTACAGCATAGCAGCAATAGTCTACAGAAATCATTACTCCTATTACATAATTGACACCTTTGTAGTCTAGCTTCAGAAATCCTAGTTCCGAAATCATTCTTGTAAGTGATCTTACCCCAATCTTGCCCAAAGAGATTCTTCCTTCGGATTTCTTCTTTAGCAAGAAATGATGGGCCATCGTCAAAAGAGAATCACACCAGAAGTATGGAGTAACAAACAAAAGGCAGAGGATGTTGTATGACAGAAATGATCACGATGATTCAGAATTCACGAAAGAAGTTGCAAGTTCATTGGGTTCTTTCACCACTGCAAATCAATGGTCTGTGGAGAATTTGGCAGAGAAAATAAGATAGAAAATCCTATTGGTGGGGAAGTTGCAAGATCAAATATTGGACTTGGAATAGACTATAAGGAATGAGATGAGCCAAAACTTTGAGCAAATTAGAGCTCATGACCAGCATCAAATCCAATAGCTACGGGCTAACCTCGAGGAGCTACATCGAAATTCACAGGCCAACCAGGGTCAAATCACTCAACGTGATGAATTTATAAGACAACTGCAAGCTAGATTGAAGGTGACCGAAAGTGTCTTGATAGACATTCTAGCCTTCCAAACCCAAGCATTGGAAATAAACGAAAAACTGGAAATGGCCCAGCATGATCTTTTTATGAAGGTTGATGTCATACATAAGTGCTATCAGGCAGTAGAAATTACTCTAAAGGATGTCTATATCAAAGAAAGAGAAGATCGCTTAGCCCAAGCTAAGTTTCAAGAAGCCATCCTATTGGCACAGAAAGATAATATCCTTGATTTTCCTCGGCTTTCCCCTTCTGAACAAATAAGAGGTGATATGGCCCTAAAGGTGTGGGAAACGAATTTGGTCGAAAGAAAGAGATTGGTCAGGGAAGTAAAGGATGCTTGCCAATAAGTGTTATCATCATTAGACAAGAGAATTATTGATTTTGAAGGAAGCAGTATTGCGGAGGCCTTGGGGAAAATCGATATTGAAATGAACCAGCATAATTCTAGAAAGAGCAAAGACGAAACTCTGGCATCCATTCAGGAAATGAGCCAGAATGACCTTAAAATAAATAAATGGCTAGTGAACCCAAGTTCATAGTTCCAGGCCTTTGCTCAAGAAGTGAAAAGTATCCAAGAAAGGCTACCTCAATTGGAAAGGAAAGTATACACTTTCGAGGTGAATGAAACAATTGAGCCATCAAATTTGGTGGTGGAATTTTTAGACAGATGCAACCAGTGCATTGAGCATGGAAAGGCAAGCATAGTGGTGAGTAGGTAAGAAAATGTCATTACATTACTGAAAATGGCTAGAGGGACAAATGGAAACAAAACTACAATGGATAATATATTATGCCAAATTATTAAGAAGACCAGAAGATAGATGTGTCTAGCCAAAAGAAATGAGGAAAGGAAGTGTTTATGCCAATAGACGAAGAGATGGAGGGGAATACCAACAAATATCATCATATTCTACACATTGTTGTCCTATTTCAAATATTTGTTATTTTTCTTATAAGAATTCCAACCGTTTTGAGTTGTGACCGTTTTGTATAAATACATAGATTCAAGATTTATTAGAGGTTGCTTCTTGCCAGATGTAAGAGAGAAAACTCTCCTTTTGAGTATTAATACAAGTGCAGACAGAGATTCCAAATTTTGTTTAGTCTGAGTTATGTGTTTCTTTTGTTTTTCCATATCTCAGCATTTCTTTATGCAACTCCTTGGTAAATGTTTGATTGCAATTTAGTATCACAACTACTATAATTGTATCATATTAGTAATCCATTGAGTAAGCACTTTTTCCTCTATATTTACTATGAGTAAAACAAGACCTGCAAGCTATGTGAATTATTGTACTTTATGCTTTGTTCAAGGGTGCGCTATCTATTTTCTTCCACTGCAACAAGGTGAGACTCTTCAGCAATTGATGACTTGCTTTGTTTAACAGTTTTGTATTTTTCTCTCACACCATTCAATATTACAATTGTAACTCAGACACGAAATACAGCCTCTGTACTACCATACTATTAATTTCAATTAAGGAATTTTTCTCGTATAACAAAATGTAGAAAAAAACACTCTTTAAAAACAGTCACTTTAAACTTTCTTGATGCCTGACATTACTCTTTGAGCCTTAAGTTTAAACTCAAGAACAACAGAAACCTCTCCTTATTTGACCATCTACTTCCCTTTTTCAGTGAACACTCCCATAATTTTTTGGTTCATTTGCTCTATTGGTTGACTTGGTCTTCCTTCATTTGGCATTTGGATTTCAAGGTACAAATTAACGTGGACACCCCAACTGGTCTTCTTTCATTCAAAATTTGGATCTCATGGTACAAATTAACTTGGACACCCCAAAAAAAATTAGAAAGAAAGTATGGAAGCCCATTTTTTCAAACAAAAGGACCCAATCAAAATGGGAAACCCTAGATTAGGTCCATCCTCTCTCTTTACTTGTGCATGGATGGGCTTGTAAATATAACCTTGTCTCACCTCCAAAACAATTAATCTCCTCAAATCTAACATAAGAACTTAGAATATTCCTCAAAAAAAGAAGATATGATGTAGAATGTTAGGGGCCTAACCCGCACATAGGTAGAACAATATATTCGGATGTAATAAAGGTCAATATTAATAAGGCCTTGCAATAAAATAGAATAAGTCGAATGTAAGAAGACCTAATAGAACCTTCCTCTTCTAGAAGGATCTTCCTCTAGATGCTTCTTTTGATAGACATATTTAGTATAAATAGGAGTCAAGGGTATGAGAACCCTAGTTGGGATATTATTGTAATAGAGTTATGCACGAGTGGAGGTTGCCCCCTCGAAGAGGACCATGAACATTGCTCTCAGAATCAAAGTGTTATTTCTATTGTTATTCTTATATCATTTCAGTGTTATTGTGGTGATTGTTCTAGTTATATTGTTGTTATTCTTCCATTTCTAGCATTTTATTTATGTTCTGCATACTTTTTATATCTGGTATATTACAAGTGGTATCAAAACACTTTCCTCGACAGAAATTGTGGGTTAAATTTTTTTTTAGGGTAGAGAGGTATCCTGGCATCTTTAAGCCACAGAGATCTGTCGTTACGCGCATAAACCCACAGCTGAGGGATTCATACATGCAGGAAATACAAGTGGTACTTAACAGCACATCTGTTGGCCACCCTTGTAACCCCTGTTGGTACCCCTTCAAGTGGTAGCACATCAGATAGTACTTGTGTACGGATCGGCCTAGATTACTTGAAGCCCTCTTTAGATAAATCGATCGGTCGCCTGACTGCTATAGTTCCACCGAGAACAACACTCGAGAAGATACTCTCTAGTACCTGGGTAGTCGGGTAGTACAGCTAAGGGTACGGTCTAGCCTCCTTAGTTAGTGCCCTGAGATATTGGGTTGAGTACTACTGTTGGACACTGCACATATATCAGAGAGATAGAGCATAGGGCAAACCCTTGTCTGTAGAACCCTTGAATACCTAACCCTTGGGGACAGAAACATAAACAAATTAAAACATACAAGATCTATTACCGCACAACTGTGTTCAGGTTGCCAAATCACTACACATTTCTTCTTGGTTAAGCATTTGGGATTTTCATCACTGCAGTATTATTCAGACTGGAGTATAACTCCGTGGGTGTAAAAAAAAAAAAGTCTAGAAATTTTTGCACCATTATTTGAGACATATTCCATTGGATTCATCTCTTCGCCCTTATCACATTAATACATATCATTTTTCAGCAAAATGTTTTACCCCACCCGTCCCATTTCGTTTCCCTCGTCATCATGGCCCATACCCGTAGCCAAGAACTGGAAGCTCGCTTCAATACCTTGCAATATAATCTCACCGAGACCCAACAAGAAGTGAAACAACTCAGTGCCAATGTTGTTGCCATTAATACAACCATGCAGTCCTCAATGGAGAAAATCAAACAAGACCTGACTACCCAGCTTGAATCGTTCATTTCAATGCTCTGCACCAAGCTACATATCCCTACAGATAACCCTTTATCTGACCCACCTTCACATACTGAAGCTGAAAATTCCTCTCATTCCCATAACTTTTAGCACCATCACTTTCAACGTGACCTACAGCTTCTGTGGCCGGATGTGACCAAATTTGATGGCCCGGATCCCACTGGTTGGGTAACCCAAATGGAACATTATTTCTCTTTATGTGGAATTATAGATGTCTTGACCAAACTCTAGTATGGTGTTCTCCATCTAGATCAAGAGCGTTGGCAATGGTGGAAATGAAGAAAAACTTCACGTCAAGGGTATATTTCTTGGACACACTTTGTGGCAGAGATTTATGAACGCTTTGACATGGACACCAACCATTTGGGTCGTTTGACAAATTTTAAACAATCAGGAACAATGGAAGACTTTATATCTTCTTTTGAGTGCCTGGATTTTCGGACAGAGGGCATGTCTGATATCTTTTTCCAAGAGTGTTTTATCAATGGCCTCAAGGAAGAGATCCAGGCCCATGTCCTCATGGCTCGGCCTCAGAGTTGGGTGGAGACTATTAAAAGAAATAACGAATCACAACAGGTTGTATCTTCTCAAAACCGAAAACCCCCCTTTATCCCTCACACTAAACAAGCAAATCCCACTACTCCCTTCGCGCCATTAAAGATCCAAAAATTGACTAGGGATGAAATGGTTGAACGCCAACTCAAAGGCCTTTGTTATAATTGTGATGACAAATATTTCCCGGACCACAAGTGTAAGGAACAAAATCTTTCTATGGCCATATCGGAGGATATTTTGGAAGAGGATGTTGAAACTCCCCTTGTGTCTGATTCACCTAAAACCATTGACATAACCCCTCCCTCAGACCCTCCCGAAGTGGAACTAGTCATTTCCCTAAATGCTCTCACTGGCTTCTCTACTCCCCAAACCCTCAAGCTAATCAGTTACATCAAGCATAGGAAGGTCATCATTCTGGTTGATAGTGGAAGCACACATAATTTCATTCATCGCCGCATTCCCTAAGAAACTCATTGCTACATCCATGTCGTTAATAATTTCCAAATCATGATTTCCAATGGTGGGTCCATGAAATGTGGAGGGCGTTGTGAAAATGTGTGTCTCCAAATTGGTGACTACCACCTGAAATCTCATATGTTTGCTATCGACATGGGTGGTTGTGACATTGTGTTGGGTGCAGACTGGCTAAGGACTTTGGGTCCCATTCTCATGGATTTTAAGGAATTCACCATGCAATTCGACCAGGAGGGCCAACAATATAAGTTCCAAGGCATCATTGTCGGTTCACCTGAGATCATTAGTTCTCATCGCATGGAAAAGCTTCTCAAAAAAGGTCATTTTGGTGTTATTTCCCAACTCCATGCCATACAGGCAACAGAGACACCCTTGGTGCTGCAAGACCTCCAATCCATCCTTTCTAAACATCAAGTGGTCTTTTCCACTCCCCAGAGACTCCCTCCTTCCCATGGTGGTCATGATCATTCCATTCCCCTTGTACCAGGAATCCTTCCTCCCAATATCTTTTTGTATCGTCACCCCTTTTCCCAAAAAAATGAAATTGAGAAAATGGTCCAGGAACTCCTTAACGCATGCGTTATCCGCCCTAGTACGAGCCCCTACTCTTCTCCTGTGGTCATGGTCCTGAAGAAAGAAGGTTCTTGGTGAATGTGTCCTGACTTCCATGCCCTCAAAAAACTTACCATTAAAGACAAATTTCCCATTCCTTTCATTGATGACCTCTTGGATAAATTGAGTGGTGCCCAGTTCTTTACTAAACTTGATCTTCATTCTGGATACCACCAGATATGTATGAAAGAGGCAGACATTCCCAATACTGCCTTTAGAACTCATGAGGGCCACTATGATTTTTTGGTCATGCCCTTTGTCTTGTGTAATGCCCCCTCCACCTTCCAAAGCCTCATGAATCATGTCTTCTGTCCTTTTCTCCGTCATTTTGTCTTATTTTTATTTGATGATATACTCATCTATAGAAACACCTAGATAGACCATCTTTTTCATGTGGATCGAGTTCTCCATATACTCTCTCAGCACCAACTTTTCCTAAAACAGTCTAAATGTGATTTTGGTGCCTCAGAAGTCGAGTACTTGGGTCAACTGGTTGGCAAGGATGGTGTCAGGGTGGATCCAAAAAATATTGATGCTATGCAAGACTAGCCTCACCCAAAGACTCTCAAAATATTGTATGGATTTCTGGGCTTAATAGGTTATTATCGCAAGTTTGTTAAGAATTATGGAAAGATTGTAGCACCTCTCACTGCACTCCTAAAAAAGAATTCTTTCACTTGGACTCCAGCAGCTGCTCAAGATTTTCAAACCTTTAATATGGCCATGTGCACCACTCCAGTCCTGGCCCTTCCTGATTTCACAAAGACCTTTGTCTTGTAATTTGATGCTTCAGGGAAAGGAATTGGTGTTGTCCTTATGCAAGAGGGTCGGCCTTTGGCCTTTACTAGCAAGCAACTGTCTGAAAGAAATCTGGGCAAATCAATCTATGAAAAGGAAATGTTGGCTATTCTGCATGCCATTGATATGTGGCATCCTTATCTATTGGGGCAACGCTTCCAAATTAAGACAGACCATCAAAGCCTCAAGTATTTTCTAGAACAACTCATTTCCTCCCCGGAGCAACAAAAATGGGTGACTAAGCTCTTTGGATATGATTATGAGATCATTTACAAGAAAGGAAAAGACAATTTGGTTGCGAATGAACTTTCTCGAAAATATGCAGATGACGGATCGCTTTTTTCTCTTTCCTTCATTGTACCAGATTGGCTCCAAGCCCTTCGCCAGGAATGGCTACACGATCCCAAAATTTCACATCTGATCCAATAATTGCAGTCCAATGCTCCAGCTTCCCCAGGACTCTTGGCTCCATGATGAGCTTCAATATAAAGGTCGTTTGTATTTAAGTAAACAATCAAAACTTAAATCCATGGTACTTTCTGAGCTTCATGCTACACCCACAGCTAGGCACTCCAGGTTTACCAAAACATATGATAGGGTCAAACGTTCTTTTTTCTGGGATGGTATGAAAAAATACATTCATAATTTTGTTGCTAAATGTGATGTGTGTCAATGCAACAAGGGAGAAACAGTCAAATATTTGGGCACACTACAACCGCTTGTGATTCCACCTGCTATTTGGAGGGATATCTCTATGGATTTTATTACAGGATTACACAAATCGGGAAATAAATCAGTCATCATGGTGGTTATTGATCGCCTTTCCAAGTATGCTCATTTATGTTCTCTTCAACACCCATTTACAGCATCCACGGTGGCTCAACTTTCTTGGATCAGGTCTTCAAGCTTCATGGCATGTTGCATTCTATTGTTTATGATCGCGACCCAACTTTCACCAACAAATTTTGGCAAGAACTGTTCAAGATACAAGGCACCCAATTGCATCTCAGCACAGCTTATCATCCCCAGACTGATGGTTAAACGGAAGTTGTCAACAAGTGTTTGGAAACATATTTGAGATGTTTTGCCTCGGAAAAGAAAAATCAGTGGGCTCAATGGTTACCCCTAGTTGAATGGTGGTACAACACTTCATACCATACAGCTACATGCGTGACTCCTTTTGAAGCGGTATATGGACAAAAGCCACCTTCAGTTCTCTCATACTTACCTGGTGTCTCGAAGGTCCAGGCGGTTGATAAAACTCTTACAGTTCGAGAGTCTATTCTTCGTACCCTCAAAGAGAATTTGGTCATGGAACAGAATCACATGAAGAAAAAAGCAGATCAAGGTCGCTCTGAATGTCAAATTGCATAAGGGGATCAGGTGTTTATTTAGCTGCAACCTTACAAGAAAAATTCAATCAAGGCCGAGCATTTTCAGAAGCTAGCACCCAAATTTTATGGTCCTTATACAGTTCTCAAGTGTGTGGGACAGGTGGCCTATCAATTAGCTTTGCCCAATCATTCTAAGATACGTCTTGTTTTTCATGTTTCATGCTTAAAGAAGGTGATTGGAACTGAGTGTCAAATTCAAACCAACCTTCCTAAGTTAGACGAAGAAGGATCCATTTGGCTATACCCACAAGCAGTTTTGGACCAGCATGAGCACCACCTGCGTCAGAGAACCATCAAGGAAGTGTTAGTCCAATGGAAAGATACAACTCCAGCAGATGCCACTTCGGAACCAGCTACCATTCTGCAGCAATTTCCACATCTCAAGCCTTGAGTACAAGGTTGTTTTTAAGGGGGGGGACATTTTAGGGTCCTAACCCGCACATAGGTAGAACAATGTATTCAGATGTAATAAAGGTCAATATTAATAAGGCCTTGTAATAAAATAGAATAAGTCGAATGTAAGAAGGCCTAATAGAAGCTTCCTCTTCTAGAAGGATCTTCCTCTAGATGCTTCTTTTGATAGACATATTTAGTATAAATAAGAGTCGAGGGTATAAGAACCCTAGCTGGGATATTATTGTAATAGAGCTCTGCTCGACTGGGCCCCCTCAAAGAGGCCCGTGAACATTGCTCTCAGAATCAAAGTGTTATTTATGTTGTTACTCTTATATCATTTCAGTTTTATTGTGGTGATTGTTCTGGTTGTATTGTTGTTATTCTGCCATTTCTAGCATTTTATTTATGTTCTACATACTTTTTGTATCTGGTATATTACATAGAA
>ML806170.1:157426-171694 GCA_009831015.1 Picea engelmannii
ACCACTCTCTGATGCTATTCTCAAATATGGAACAAGTGCAATGCTAAAAGAATGGAACCCCTTCTCTTCCTAGTAGCCCAATATTTAGCATAGCCTGATAGTTGTCTAGGGTTAGGGTTTTTGTATGCCTCAAATCTTAATTAATGTTGGGATTTTGTACCTTCTAGAATATGTTTTAAAGTTCACATGACTAGTCCCACATGTGTGAGTAATGGGGATGATGTGGCATCCACTCGATACCATGGGGGTTAACAATGTAGGTCAACTTGGCGAGGCATAACTTCTGCATATGAACTTTGATTGAGGTGATTTTCACACCTTTGGAAATATCTTAGTGTGTAGAAATGTTGTTTGATGCCTCAAATTGGATCTAGAAGGTTTTGGACCCCAAATCTCCAAAATGTACCTTGCAAGACAATTCCTCCAATTTTTCCACCCAACAAGTACCAAGATAGATGACAAATTATATAATTCAACTCATTATTGATCATACATTTCTATTGATATAACATTCAAACTCACAGAATTTATTTCATTCAATAACATTATTAAGGAGATGGAGCCTTTATAGTCCTTTATTCATGATTACATCCTTGGAATCTATAAGTATGGATTTCTTACAACCACTTGTTTACTAAACATTCGCATGATTGAGATTTTTTGTGATATTCAAATAATTTTATGGTTGTCATGGTCCCATTTCTTGGTACATACAATGCTTGAGTACTCGTGTTTCTTCATGCCCACTTTTAATTTGGCTTATCATCATATATGTTTTTTTAGGAACTTTAGGTTAGTGAGTTATCTTGCAAAACCCCTTTGGTCCATAACCAATATTAGACTCAATAGTCACACAAACTTTCTCTCCAAATCAATGATTAAACAAATGTTTTTAATTACACTCTTATTTGTCGTTTTATATATGGAGTATATTCATCCTCTCACATGGGATGACAAATGTCATTTCATTCAACATACCTACAACATAGTTAGTCACAATTCTACAAGTTATAGTCCTTTTAAAATATGTATTTATTTTCTACTTTAAGTTTCCCTCAAATATGCTTTGAGGGCAACTTTCACTTTGATAGTGTCCTAATGATTTTGTAAACATGATAAATCAAATAAGTTTTAGTAAACTTTTAGGAAATCCTTCAATAGTCAACTACATATTTTTGGCTCCATTTTTAGAATAAAAGGTTTGAATATTTTCATCAAATGCTTAATCCTCTCTGATGCAACTTACACGCAATTATCAATTATGAAAACTATAAATTATGATACATTTTCTCATTTAATAAGTGTTCAATGTTAAAATTCTTATAACATACATTTCACCTATTCTCAAGTTTCATGTGACATTACAGGTATTATAATTTAATCATAATCACTTGGTGGAAACTTTGATAGATTCCATCATTGGTGGATAAATGAAGTATATAATATCCCTTTATGTCATATTATCAAGGTATGAAGATGCCTTCATTAGTCATAATCACTTGGCAGCAACTTTGATAGATTCCAGCATTGGTGGATAAATGAAGTATATAATATGTCTTTATGTGAGGATTTTCTCATTAGTTCAAGTGGTACATGTTGGAGTATATTAAGGCATAATTCTTCTAACTATATTAGTCATCTATAGAAATCCATTTTTTGAACATCAAAAAAAAAATGGAATTTGCACTCACCATTAACTAGGTTGACACTAGTAGGGTTTCTCAAACTTGTAATTAGCAATGGCATTGATCAACCGACATTGCAAATTGACATGCACATTAATATTCTTTCTCCAACACCAACAATAGCATTATATTAGTCAATATTTTAACTGGCATTAACGTTAACTTATCCAAAGTACCTTGGATTCACATGAAAAATCCCCACTATTATTTAAATTTGAACTATTTTGGATATGAATTCAAATATGACATTAACATTGACTTATCCAAAGTACTTTGGATTCACATGAAAAATCCACACTATTATTTGAATTTGAACTATTTTGAATTTGAATCCAAATATTAAATAATTGAATGCCAACTATCATAAATGTTGTAGAATATTTATTTATACCTATACATGTTATCATGTATTGCATTAGTTATCTCCCTTTAGCTCTCAATATCTTAGATTGTAATAGTTGTGGAAATTGAATATATGAGACTTTTCTTATGATTTTAATTTGATTGGCATTATTTAGTGAATTATTTTCCCTAAATAGGTTAGGTTGGGAAACATAAACATAAAGTATTTATTTTCTTCCATATACGAAATAAATTCTAATTATTAATGAGATGTAATGAGGGAGGTAATATCCATGGGATTTAGTGACCTGATTCCATGCATATTTATTATCAATACAAAACCATAACAAGTGACATCAATTAACTTCAAATGGGGAATAATGTAACTTTGGAATAACCTAAACTATAATATTTAAACCATGCCCATTACTTAGCGCACTAGGCATTGGAGTTGTCTCTTCTTTATGAGAAGTTGTAACTTTAACTTTGATTTATGAGAAAAATCAACATTGAATGATTTTGATGCACAAACATGTACAACCAAGTAGATAGATATTTCTTCAATGAGAAATGGTAGTCTTGAAGAAAGAGGGGAAGGAGAATTCTCAAGTAAGAGGTCAAGCTCCATTAGAGTTGGTAATGTAAATAAAAATTAAAGAGGTATGGAATTTTTGTGATGGAGGGATGTTCTCTTATAACAATGATATAGATGAAGACATGGAAGTGTCATTGAGATACAAACATTTTGTTTAAAACATGGCAACAAAAACCATTTACTGAGTGGGACATTGATTTTGGTGTTGATGGGAGAATGTATATATCACATTACTTAATATTATTTATATGGAAAGGGGATATTTTTGAGTGATGATGTAAACATTCCATACAACAAATTAGTTGAAGTAATGGATTATATTGTCTCATTGTACAATTATAAAGATTTGAAACTGTTGGTCCACTATATGTTGAGTATGAGGAGATATGAAATTTGTGAAAGAAACCAATCAAAATAAAAGATAATCTATAAATATTGATGGAAGGCCAAAAGATTCAGGAAATGTTCTAGAAGCATAAAAAAGCAACCCAATTACATGTTTGAAAGGTGTAATGGAAATCAAGTTGTGGTATGTGCAATGAAACCAATAGTTGTGACAGACTTGTTGATCGACTACCATTTAAATAGAATTAATAAAAAATTAATTATGTTTTACATTTTATAGTTGTTATTTACTCATTGTGTTTGAATATGATTTGCAATATTTTTATCTTCTGAGTCTATTATCTATTTAACATTATGTTGAATATGATCAAAGGTTGATCGTGGGAAATAGATTTTGGACGGGTAAATAGAATTAATAAAAAAATAATTATGTTTTACATTTTATAGTTGTTATTTACTCATTGTGTTTGAATATGATTTGCAATATTTTTATCTTCTGCGTCTATTATCTATTTAACATTATGTTGAATATGATCAAAGGTTGATCTTGGGAAATAGATTTTGGACGGGTAAATAGAATTAATAAAAAAATAATTATGTTTTACATTTTATAGTTGTTATTTAATCATTGTGTTTGAATATGATTTGCAATATTTTTATCTTCTGCATCTTTTATCTATTTAACATTCTGTTGAATATGATCAAATTTTGATCGTGGGAAATATATTTTGGACGGGTAATATATTCAACCTCCTTATGTTTTTGAACAATATTTCTTATTGTTCTAATCCATCTTAAATTTTTCTTGTTTGTATAATTCCACCCTATTGGTTGATGATGATGATGATGATAATGACGTTTTTTTCATCCTGTCCCATTACAAGTTATTGAAGCATGAGTTAAAAATTGGCATATGAACTCAGTCGTGTGATGAGAGATGACTCTAATGAAGGCGTTACTAAATAGAAATGGATGATTTAGAAAATCAATTGTTATACTATATGCAATTTTAAAATTTGATGAACTCAAATGCCTTCATGTATACAATTTAGATTTGATGAATTATACCTGAAAAAATGTTGTTTTTCTTACAAATATTTTTCAGATATGATGTCTGGGGGATTGAAAATAGCACAATGATTATGATTATTGATCATCCCACCATGACCACACCATCCCTGCATACTTCTCGTGGCACTAATACTACCACTGTTTTTACTCCTACTAGTATTGATATCACACCACGTCCCTATGGATACAATGGCATAGATACTAACAATCCCACTACTAATATTGATCATGTTCCCCCACTGGTTATAATTGTCAATAGAAGTGAGTCATTGCCTATCACTTTACACATATATAATGAAATTGTCATGTTAAAGGGGTTAAAAATTCTTGGTAATTACAAATATATTAATTATTGTAATTCGATACAAAATTAATGTTTTTTGTGTTTATATTATACATCTAAATATAATATATGGTTTCCTTGGCAAGGAATAACAATTTTTTTTCCGATTTGCACAAGAAGGTGTTCAATATCTTCACATCATCCATCAGAACTAGCTATAAATATCGAGACTTTGTTTGAGGAAAGGGTTTGGTACACCCTTTTAGACAAATATTCAACCAAAATCTGGTTTATTCTCCGGAAAGGAAGAATTTGTGGACAATGTGAGACACCTACTAAACACATGTTCAACATGATCGTACTTATGAGAATCCTTCAGTAATTTGTTTAACAGTTTTGTATTTTTCTCTCACACCATTCAATATTACAATTGTAACTCAGACATGAAATACAACCTCTGTACTACCATACTATTAATTTCAATTAAGGAATTTTTCTCGTATAACTAAATGTAGAAAAAAACAATCTTTAAAAACAGTCACTTTAAACTTTCTTGATGCCTGACATTACTCTTTGAGCCTTAAGTTTAATCTCAGGAACAACAGAAACCTCTCCTTATTTGACCATCTACTTCCCTTTTTCAGTGAACACTCCCATATTTTTTTTTTGTGTTTGCTCTATTGGTTGACTTGGTATTCTTTCATTTGGCATTTGGATCTCATGGTACAAATTAACCTGGACACCCCAACTGGTCTTCTTTCATTTGAAATTTGGATCTCATGGTACAAATTAACTTCGACACCCCAAAAAAATTTAGAAAGAAAGTATGGAAGCCCATTTTTTCAAACAAAAGGACCCAATCAAAATGGGAAACCCTAGATTAGGTCCATCCTCTCTCTTTACTTGTGCACGGATGGGCTTGTAAATATAACCTTGTCTCACCTCCAAAAAAATTAATCTCCTCAAATCTAACATAAGAACTTAGATATGATGTAGAATGTTAGGGTCCTAACCCGCACATATGTAGAACAATATATTCGGATGTAATAAAGGTAAATATTCATAAGGCCTTGCAATAAAATAGAATAAGTCGAATGTAAGAAGGCCTAATAGAAGCTTCCTCTTTTAGAAGGATCTTCCTCTAGATGCTTCTTTTGATAGAATATTTAGTATAAATAGGAGTCAAGGGTATGAGAACCCTAGGTGGGATATTATTGTAATAGAGTTATGCTCGACTGGAGGTTGCCCCCTCGAAGAGGCCCATGAACATTGCTCTCAGAATCAAAGTGTTATTGTAGTTGTTATTCTTATATCATTTTAGTGTTATTGTGGTGATTGTTCTAGTTATATTGTTGTTATTCTTCCATTTCTAGCATTTTATTTATGTTCTACATACTTTTTATATCTGGTATATTACAAGTGGTATCAAAACACTTTCCTCGACAGAAATTGTGGGTTAAATTTTTTTTCAGGGTAGAGAGGTATCCTGGCATCTTTAAGCCACAGAGATCTGTCGTTACGTGCATAAACCCGCAGCTAAGGAATTCATACATGCAGGAAATACAAGTGGTACTTAAGAGCACATCTATTGGCCACCCTTGTAACCCCTGTTGGTACCCCTTCAAGTGGTAGCGCATCAGATAGTACTTGTGTACGGATCAGCCTAGATTACCTGAAGCCCTCTTTAGATAAATCGATCGGTCGCCTGACTGCTATAGTGCTACCGAGAACAACACTCGGGAAGATACTCTCTAGTCCCTGGGTAGTCGGGTAGTACAGCTAAGGGTATGGTCTAGCCTCCTTAGAAAGTGACCTGAGATATTGGGTCGAGTACTACTATTGGACCCTACACGTATATCAAAGAGCTACAGCATAGGGCAAACCCTTGTCTGTAGAACCCTTGAATACCTAACCCTTGGGGACAGAAACAAAAACAAATTAAAACATACAAGATCTATTACCGCACAACTGTGTTTGGGTTGCCAAATCACTACACATTTCTTCTTGGTTAAGCATTTGGGCATTTCATCACTGCAATATTATTCAGACTGGAGTATGACTCCATGGGTGTAAAAAAAAAAAGTCTAGAAATTTTTGCACCATTATTTGAGACCTATTCCATTGGATTCATCTCTTCGCCCTTATCACATTAATACATATCATTTTTCAGCAAAATGTTTTACCCCACCCATCCCATTTCGGTTCCGTCATCATCATGGCCCATACCCGTAGCCAAGAACTGGAAGCTCGCTTCAATACCTTGCAATATAATCTCACTGAGACCCAACAAGAAGTGAAACAACTCAGTGCCAATGTTGTCACCATCAATACAACCATGCAGTCCTCAATGGAGGAAATAGAACAAGACCTGACTACCCAGCTTGAATCTGTCATTTCAACGCTATGCACCAAGCTGCATATCCCTACAGATAACCCTTTATCTGACCCACCTTCACATACTGAAGCTGAAAATTCCTCTCATTCCCATAACTTTCAACACCATCACTTTCAACGTGACTTACGGCTTCCGCGGGTGGATGTGACCAAATTTTATGGCTCAGATCCCACTGGTTGGGTAACCCAAATGGAACATCATTTCTCTTTATGCGGCATTATAGATGACTTGGCCAAACTCTGGTATGGTGTTCTCCATCTAGATCAAGAACGTTGGCAATGGTGGAAATGAAGAAAAAATCCACGTCAAGGGTATGTTTCTTGGATACACTTTGTGGCAGAGATTTATGAACGCTTTGACACGGACACCAACCATTTGGGTCGTTTGACAAATTTTAAACAATCAGGAACAGTGGAAGACTTTATATTTTCTTTTGAGCGCCTGGATTTTCGGACAGAGGGCATGTCTGATGTCTTTTTCCGAGAGTGTTTTATCAGTGGCCTCAAGGAAGAGATCCGGACCCATGTCCTCATGGCTCGACCTCAGAGTTGGGTGGAGGCTATTAAAACAAATAAAGAAGCACAACAGGTTGTATCTTCTCAAAACCGGAAACCCCCCTTTATCCCTCACACTAAACTAGCAAATCCCACTACTCCCTCTGCGCCATTAAAGATCCAAAAATTGACCAGGGACGAAATGGTTGAATGCCAACTCAAAGGATTTTTTTATAATTGTGATGACAAATATTTCCCAAGACACAAGTGTAAGGAACAAAATCTTTTTATGGCCATCTCGTAGGATATTTTGGAAGAGGATGTTGAAACTCCCCTTGTGTCTGAGTCACCTAAAACCACTCACATAACCCCTCCCTCAGACCCTCCCGAAGTAGAACCGGTCATTTCCCTAAATGCTCTCACTGGCTTCTCTACTCCCCAAACCCTCAAGCTAATCAGTTACATCAAGCATAGGAAGGTCATCATTCTAGTTGATAGTGGCAGCACACATAATTTCATTCATCGTCGCATTTCCTAAGAAACTCATTGCTACATCCATGTCGTTAATAATTTCCAAATCATGATTGTCAATGGTGGGTCCATGAAATGTGGAGGGCGTTGTGAAAATGTATGTCTCCAAATTAGTGACTACCACCTGAAATCTCATATGTTTGCTATCAACATGAGCGGGTGTGACATTGTGTTGGGTGCAGACTGGCTAAGGACTTTGGGTCCCATTCTCATGGATTTTAAGGAATTAACCATGCAATTCGACCAGGACGGCCAACAATATAAGTTCCAAGGCATCATTGTCGGTTCACCTGAGATCATTAGTTCCCATCGCATGGAAAAGCTTCTCAAAAAAGGTCATTTTGGAGTTATTGCCCAACTCCATACAATACAGGCAACAGAGACACCCTCGGTGCTGCAAGACCTCCAATCCATTCCTTCTAAACATCAAGTTGTCTTTTCCACTCCCCAGAGACTCCCTCCTTCCCATGGTGGTCATGATCATTCCATTCCCCTTGTACTAGGAATCCTTCCTCCCAATATCTTTTTGTATCGTCGCCCCTTTTCCCAAAAAAATGAAATTGAGAAAATGGTACAGGAACCCCTTAAGGCATGTGTTATCCTCCCTAGTACGAGCCCCTACTCTTCTCATGTGGTCATGGTCCTTAAGAAAGAAGGTTCTTGGTGAATGTGTCCTGACTTCCATGCCCTCAACAAACTTACCATTAAAGACAAATTTCTCATTCCTGTCATTGATGACCTCTTGGATAAATTGAGTGGTGCCCAGTTCTTTACTAAACTTGATCTTCATTCTGGATACCACCAGATATGTATGAAAGAGGAAGACATTCCCAAGACTGCCTTTAGAACTCATGAGGGCCACTATGAGTTTTTGGTCAAGCCCTTCGGCTTGTGTAATGCCCCCTCCACCTTCCAAAGCCTCATGAATCATGTCTTCCGTCCCTTTCTCCGTCATTTTGTCTTAGTTTTATTTGATGATATCCTCATTTATATAAACACCTGGATAGACCATCTTTCTCATGTGGATCGAGTTCTCCATATACTCTCTCAGCACCAACTTTTCCTGAAACAGTCTAAATGT
Organism: Picea engelmannii; assembly: GCA_009831015.1. Lineage (NCBI taxonomy): Eukaryota > Viridiplantae > Streptophyta > Pinopsida > Pinales > Pinaceae > Picea > Picea engelmannii. The sequence goes on from ML806170.1 coordinate 166,249, forward strand.
GATTTTGGCGCCTCAGAAGTCGAGTACTTGGGTCAACTGGTTGGCAAGGATGGCGTCAGGGTGGATCCAACAAATATTGAAGCTATGCAAGACTGGCCTCACCCAAAGACTCTCAAAAGATTGCATGGATTTCTGGGCTTAACATGTTATTATCGCAAGTTTGTTAAGAATTATGGAAAGATTGCAACACCTCTCACTGCACTTCTAAAAAAGAATTCTTTCACTTGGACTCCAGCAGTTGCTCAAGCTTTTCAAACCTTTAATATGGCCATGTGCACCTCTCCAGTACTGGCCCTTCCATATTTCACAAAGACCTTTGTCTTGGAAAGTGATGCTTCAGGGAAAGGAATTGGTGTTGTCCTTATGCAAGAGGGTCGGCCTTTGGCTTTTACTAGCAAGCAACTGTCTGAAAGAAATCTGGGCAAATCAATCTATGAAAAGGAAATGTTGGCTATTTTGCATGCCATTGATATGTGGCGTCCTTATCTATTGGGGCAACACTTCCAAATTAAGACAGACCATCAAAACCTCAAGTATTTTATGGAACAACTCATTTCCTCCCCGGAGCAACAAAAATGGGTGACTAAGCTCTTTGGATATGATTATGAGATCATTTAGAGGAAAGGCAAAGACAATTTGGTTGCAGGTGCACTTTCTTGAAAATATGAAGATGACGGATCGTTTTTTTCTCTTTCCTTCATTGTACCAGATTGGTTCCAAGCCCTTCGCCAAGAATGGCTACACGATCCCAAAATTTCACATCTGATCCAACAATTGCAATCCAATGCTCCAGCTTCCCCAGGGTACTCTTGGCTCCATGATGAGCTTCAATACAAAGGTCATTTGTATTTAAGTAAACAATCAAAACTTAAATCCATGGTACTTTATGAGCTTCATGCTACACCCACAACTGGGCACTCCAGGTTTACCAAAACCTATGACAGGGTCAAAAGTTCTTTTTTCTGGGAAAGTATGAAAAAATACATTCATAATTGTGTCGCTGAATGTGATGTGTGTCAACGCAACAAGGGAGAAACAGTCAAATATTTGGGCACACTACAACCGCTTGTGATTCCACCTGCTATTTGGAGGGATATCTCTATGGATTTTATTACAGGATTACCCAAATCGGGAAATAAATCAGTCATCATGGTGGTTGTTGATCGCCTTTCCAAGTATGCTCATTTCTATTCTCTTCAACACCCATTTACAGCATCCACAGTGGCTCAATTTTTCGTGGATCAGGTCTTCAAGCTTCATGGCATGTTGCATTCTATTGTTTATGATCGCGACCCAACTTTCACCAACAATTTTTGGCAAGAACTGTTCAAGATACAAGGCACCCAATTGCATCTCAGCACAGCATATCATCCCCAGACTGATGGTCAAACGGAAATTGTCAACAAGTGTTTGGAAACATATTTGAGATGTTTTGCCTTGGAAAAGAAAAATCAATGGGCTCAATGGTTACCCCTAGTTGAATGGTGGTACAACACTTCATACCATACATATACACGCGTGACTCCTTTTGAAGCAGTATATGGACAAAAGCCACCTTCAGTTCTCTCATACTTACCTGGTGTCTCGAAGGTCCAGGCGGTTGACAAAACTCTTACAGTTCGAGAGGCTATTCTTCGTACCCTCAAAGAGAATTTGGTCATGGCACAGAATCACATGAAGAAACAAGCAGATCAAGGTCGCTCTGAACGTTAAATTGCAGAAGGGGATCAGGTGTTTCTTTGGTTGCAACCTTACAAGAAAAATTCCCTCAAGGCCGAGCATTGTCAGAAGCTAGCACCCAAATTTTATGGTCCTTATACAGTTCTCAAGTGTGTGGGACAGGTGGCCTATCAGTTATCTTTGCCCAGTCATTCTAAGATACATCTTGTTTTTCATGTTTCATGCTTAAATAAGGTGACTAGAACTGAGTGTCAAATTCAAACCAACCTTCCTAAGTTAGACGAAGAAGGATCCATTTGGCTACAGCCATAAGCAGTTTTGGACCAGCATGAGCGCCGCCTACGTCAGAGAACCATCAAGGAAGTGTTAGTCCAATGGAAAGATACAACTCCAGCAGATGCCACTTGGGAACCAGCTACCATTCTGCAGCAATTTCCACATCTCAAGCCTTGAGGACAAGGTTGTTTTTAAGGGGGAGGACATTTTAGGGTCCTAACCCGCACATAGGTAGAACAATATATTCGGATGTAATAAAGGTCAATATTAATAAGGCCTTGTAATAAAATAGAATAAGTCGAATGTAAGAAGACCTAATAGAAGCTTCCTCTTCTAGAAGGATCTTCCTTTAGATACTTCTTTTGATAGACATATTTAGTATAAATAGGATTCAAGGGTATGAGAACCCTAGCTGGGATATTATTGTAATAGAACTCTGCTCGACTGGGCCCCCTCAAAGAGGCCCGTGAACATTGCTCTCAGAATCAAAGTGTTATTTATGTTGTTACTCTTATATCATTTCAGTTTTATTGTGGTGATTGTTCTGGTTGTATTGTTGTTATTCTGCCATTTCTAGCATTTTATTTATGTTCTACATACTTTTTGTATCTGGTATATTACATAGAAAGTTGGTCAATATTTAACAAATCAAAACTACTTTTATAATTATCTTTACTAACTTCTTATAGGGATGATTGGTTAAAAATAATCATATTACAAAATTTACCAACATGGACGTATAAGTGTTCAACAAAGGATGATGGACAAAGACATATAGAAAATGCATTATTTATAAAGCATATATGTTGATGTCAAAAAAATTCTTGTAATACTCCAATTACATTGATCTATAAACTATCGTGGATATTCCAATAGAACAATTCATCACAACAGATCTTGCAATATTCTAAAAACATTTTGTTATGCAATTTATTTCCCTGGATTTCAGATTTATTATTACTAGCTTAATGGTCATATTTATGGAAATAACTAAAATCTGAAAATGAACGAACAATCAAAGGAATAGAATATGTGACTTGGGAAACTAGATACAAAAGAAAACCCAACTAGAACTTGGTGAGGCCTATGCTCTGCTCTATTTTCTTTTGTTATGAAATGCAAATACAAAGAAAGGGGCACTCACTATGGAGTTGCCTTTGACATTGCGGCATAAAAGGATGCTACAAAATATTCTATATTCTCTATTGTGCAATACCACTCTCTGATGCTATTCTCAAATATGGAACAAGTGCAATGCTAAAAGAATGGAACCCCTTCTCTTCCTAGTAGCCCAATATTTAGCATAGCCTGATAGTTGTCTAGGGTTAGGGTTTTTGTACGCCTCAAATCTTAATTAGTGTTGGGATTTTGTACCTTCTAGAATATGTTTTAAAGTTCACATGACTAGTCCCACATGTGTGAGTAATGAGGATGATGTGGCATCCACTCGATACCATGGTGGTTAACAATGTAGGTCAACTTGGCGAGGCATAACTTCTGCATATGAACTTTGATTGAGGTGATTTTCACACCTTTGGAAATATCTTAGTGTGTAGAAATTTTGTTTGATGCCTCAAATTGGATCTAGAATGTTTTGGACCCCAAATCTCCAAAATGTACCTTGCAAGACAATTCCTCCAATTTTTCTACCCAACAAGTACCAAGATAGATGACAAATTATATAATTCAACTCATTATTGATCATACATTTCTATTGATATAACATTCAAACTCATATAATTTATTTCATTCAATAACATTATTAAGGATATGGAGCCTTTATAGTCCTTTATTCATGATTACATCCTTGGAATCTATAAGTATGGATTTATTACAACCACTTGTTTACTAAACATTTGCATGATTGAGATTTTTTGTGATATTCAAATAATTTTATGGTTGTCATGGTCCCATTTCTTGGTACATATAATGCTTGAGTACTCGTGTTTCTTCATGCCCACTTTTAATTTGTCTTATCATCATATATGTTTTTTTAGGAACTTTAGGTTAGTGAGTTATCTTTAGTAAAGTTATCCTAATGATTTTGTAAACATGATAAATCAAATAAGTTTTAGTAAAGTTTTAGGAAATCCTTCAATAGTCAACTACATATTTTTGGCTCCATTTTTAGAATAAAAGGTTTAAATATTTTCATCAAATGCTTAATCCTCTCTGATGCAACTTACATGAAATTATCAATTATGAAAACTATAAATGATGATACATTTTCTCATAACATTCCAAAATAGTTTAACAAGTGTTCAATGTTAAAATTCCTATAACATACATTTCACCTATTCTCAAGTTTCATGTGACATTACAGGTAGTATAATTTAATCATAATCACTTGGTGGAAACTTTGATAGATTCCATCATTGGTGGATAAATGAAGTATATAATATCCGTTTATGTCATATTATCAAGGTATGAAGATGCCTTCATTAATCATAATCACTTGGCAGCAACTTTGATAGATTCCAGCATTGGTGGAGAAATGACGTATATAATGTCTTTGAGTGAGGATTCTCTCATTAGTCCAAGTGGTACATGTTGGAGTATATTAAGGCATAATTCTTATAACTATATTAGTCATCTATAGAAATCCATTTTTTTGAACATCAAAAAAAAAAATGGAATTTGCACTCACCATTAACTAGGTTGACACTAGTAAGGTTTCTCAAACTTGTAATTAGCAATGGCATTGATCAACCGACATTGCAAGTTGACATGGACATTAATATTCTTTCTCCAACACAAAAAATAGAATTATATTAGTCAATATTTTAACTGGCATTAACGTTAACTTATCTAAGTACCTTGGATTCACATGAAAAATCCCCACTATTATTTGAATTTGAACTATTTTGAATTTGAATTCAAATATGACATTAACATTGACTTATCCAAAGTACTTTGGATTCACATGAAAAATCCCCACTATTATTTGAATTTGAACTATTTTGGATTTGAATCCAAATATTAAATAATTGAATGTCGACTATCATAAATGTTGTAGAATATTTATTTATACCTATACATGTTATCATGTATTGCATTAGTTATCTCCCTTTAGCTCTCAATATCTTAGATTGTAATAGTTGTGGAAATTGAATATATGAGACTTTTCCTATGATTTTGATTTGATTGGCATTATTTAGTGAATTATTTTCCCTAAATAGGTTAGGTTGGGAAACATAAACGTAAAGTATTTATTTTCTTCCAGCTACGAAATAAATTCTAATTATTAATGAGATGTAATGAGGGAGGTAATATCCATGGGATTTAGTGACCTGATTCCATGCATATCTATTATCAATACAAAACCATAATAAGTGACATCAATTAACTTCAAATGGGGAATAATGTAACTTTGGAATAACCTAAACTATAATATTTAAACCATGCCCATTACTTAGCGCACTAGGCATGGAGTTGTCTCTTCTTTATGAGAAGTCGTAACTTTAACTTTGATTTATGAGAAAAATCAACA
>ML806170.1:171744-200204 GCA_009831015.1 Picea engelmannii
TAACTTTGGAATAACCTAAACTATAATATTTAAACCATGCCCATTACTTAGCGCACTAGGCATGGAGTTGTCTCTTCTTTATGAGAAGTCGTAACTTTAACTTTGATTTATGAGAAAAATCAACATTGAATGATTTTGATGCACAAACATGTACAACCAAGTAGATTGATATTTCTTCAATGAGCAATGGTAGTCTTGAAGAAAGAGGGGAAGGAGAATTCTCAAGTAAGAGGTCAAGCTCCATTAGAGTTGGTAATGTAAATAAAAATTAAAGAGGTATGGAATTTTTGTGATGGAGGGATGTTCTCTTATAACAATGATATCGATGAAGACATAGAAGTGTCATTGAGATACAAACATTTTGTTTAAAAAATGGGAACAAAAACCATTTACTGAGTGGGACATTGATTTTGGTGTTGCTGGGAGAATGTATATATCACATTACTTAATATTATTTATATGGAAAGGGGATATTTTTGAGTGATGATGTAAACATTCCATACAAAAAATTAGTTGAAGTAATGGATTATATTGTCCCATTGTACAATTATAAAGATTTGAAATTGTTGGTCCACTATATGTTGAGTATGAGGAGATATGAAATCTGTGAAAGAAACCAATCAAAATAAAAGATAATCTATAAATATTGATTGAAGGCCAAAAGATTCAGGAAATGTTCTAGAAGCGTAAAAAAGAAACCCAATTACGTGTTTGAGAGGTGTAATGGAAATCAAATTGTGGTATGTGCAATGAAACCAATAGTTGTGACAGACTTGTTGATCGACTACCATTTAAATAGAATTAATAAAAATAATAATTATGTTTTACATTTTATAGTTGTTATTTACTCATTGTGTTTGAATATGATTTGCAATATTTTTATCTTCTGCGTCTATTATCTATTTAACATTATGTTGAATATGATCAAAGGTTGATCGTGGGAAATAGATTTTGGACGGGTAAATAGAATTAATAAAAAATTAATTATGTTTTACATTTTATAGTTGTTATTTACTCATTGTGTTTGAATATGATTTGCAATATTTTTATCTTCTGCATCTTTTATCTATTTAACATTCTGTTGAATATGATCAAAGTTTGATCGTGGGAAATATATTTTGGATGGGTAATATATTAGACCTCCTTATGTTTTTGAACAATGTTTATTATTGTTCTAATCAATCTTGAATTTTTCTTGTTTGTATAATTCCACCCTACTGGTTGATGATGATGATGATGATGATAATGACGTTTTTTTCATCTTGTCCCATTACAAGTTATTGAAGCATGAGTTAAAAATGGGCATATGAACTCAGTCATGTGATGAGAGATGAATATAATGAAGGCGTTACTAAATAGAAATGGATGATTGAAAAAATCAATTGTTATACTGAATGCAATTTTAAAATTTGATGAACTCAAATGCTTTCATGTATACAATTTAGATTTGATGAATTATACCTGAAAAAATGTTGTTGTTCTTACAAATATTTTTCAGATATGATGTCTGGGGCATTGAAAATAGCACAATGATTATGATTATTGATCATCCCACCATGACCACACCATCCCTGCATACTTCTCGTGGCACTAATACTACCAATGTTTTTACTCCTACTACTATTGATATCACACCACGTCCCTATGGATACAGTGGCATAGATACTAATAATCCCACTACTAATATTGATCATGTTCCCCCACTGGTTATAATTGTCAATAGAAGTGAGTCATTGCCTATCACTTTACACATAGATAATGAAATTGTTGTTAAAGGGGTTAAAAATTCTTGGTAATTACAAATATATTAATTATTGTAATTCGATACAAAATTAATGTTTTTTGTGTTTATATTATACATCTAAATGTAATATATGGTTTCCTTGGCAAGGAATAACATTTTTTTTCCGATTTGCGCAAGAAGGTGTTCAATATCTTCACATCATCCATCACAACTAGCTATAAATATCGAGACTTTGTTTGAAGAAAGGGTTTGGTACACCCTTTTAGACAAATATTCAACCAAAATCTAGTTTATTCTCTGGAAAGGAAGTATTTGTGGACAATGCGAGACACCTACTAAACACATCTTCAACATGATCATACTTATGAGAATCCTTCAGTAATTTCTCAAAAGAGAGTGGGATGCACTACTAGAGGATGATAGAGAGAAGAGGTTGAAAAAATAAGGAAAGAATCTAAAACATGGAGAGTGAGAAAAGTAATAATACAATATTAATTGAATAAATAATGTTTTTTGGATTTATATATAAATATTTCTTTTGAATTAATTACCTATTATTCCTTCCCCGGATGGGGTGTTACCGTGAAGATAGTGGCCATGGCCCTGGTCAACGTACACTTGGCAGCTTCTACCCATGTGCCTTGCCACCTCCATAACATCACCAGCTATTTATGAGCGAAGTTAACTCGCGGCATTTCATTCTCCGGGTAGAGTACCTGCACCAACTCCTCCACACAAGTGATGTTATGACGATGGGATGGAACTCTGGCAGGTCTCGTCATGCGAGAAAGATCCTCTAGCTATATCTCTCGGCATTTTGTTATCTCGTTCATTCTCACCGTTTGGCTCCTACACTTCTAAACTTCCACCCAGGCTTACAGTCCCTTCTACATTGTGTCCCTCATGTCTCTCTGAATTTTCTTTCCCATCCTCTCCTCTTCATCCTTCTGACATTGAGGCAAAGAGGAAAATCGAAGAGAGGGTCTGACTGGTATAATTCTTAGGGGCATGGTCATCACCATAAACAAGACCTGCCCCCTGCTCATTCTTCCACCTTGGACCTTCCTCCTATGTCTTCCCCCTGGGCTTGCAGGGTCGAATGGTTTGAAATTTGGGCAATTATCTTGGTTACGCACCTGAACTCAATGAGGAAGTGCCTTCGACCCAGCTGCCACCTTCCTACCCGACCACCCCTCAGACTGCTCCTCCTAGTCACTCCACCTCCTCCCATGAATATTCTACCTCTCCGCCTCCACCCTCACCTCTACCTCATCCTCCTTGTGCTCCCTGTGATGAACATATGGAGCTTCAGAGTGCAATTTCTATAATTCGGGACCTAGTATTTGAGGTTATGCGTGACTTGGTGGATTTTTTGTTCAGATACGAGTGCTGGGAACAATGAGAGGAGCGTCTTGAGGCGTTGATTTCCTCTTTACTTCACACAAATCCATATCCAAGGATAATGGCCCTGGATATGACGCCAGCGAAAAAATGCAAGAGGGAAGAAGACCCAATTAGACCCGGGTTCAAAGTAACGACTGGTGTCTCAGGTTCATAATCTAGTTTTTTCCAATGGCGTTCTGGTTATCCTCTTTTGTTTCAGCCCTACATGGCCTAATAGTGTTCAGACATAGCTCTCTGCCTTGCTCTTTGGATATAGACTATGATAGGTACTTAGTTTTCAAACTGTGTCATGGATTGACAGATGGTTGCATTGGTTTCCCACCTGGGTGATGCAGCCATCTCATTACATGTTTAAGTCGACAGATGTATATTTTTTTACTGTGCAAGGTCCTTTTAATACAAGTCTCTAACTTACAAAAAAAAAAAAAAAAAAAAAAACTAGCTATTATTCCTATTAACATGTTCTTGAAACTTTTGATATGCTAAAAAAGCACATTGAAGGCCACCAAGGCTAGATTGGAGAAAGTCAAACAACACAAACTTGGCTATGAATGATATATCAAAATGAAAGGAAAATGTGTAAGTACAAAAAGGCTAAATCTTCCATTACTAATATGTTCAACTATTATTTCAATCCATGACAAAATTAAATGTGTTATGTTATGATATGTAGTTGGAAAACTATAGCAAGATTCCCATTAAAGATGAATTAAAAATTGCCTTAACTCATAGATACAAAGCCTTGGTCCAACTCAAGGAAGATGGGGGACAAACAACTTCTACAAGAATGTGGAGGTAAATAAGTGAAATATATTTTGGGTGGTTAATTATAACATATTTAAGGTTTATGATCTACAAAATAATTATTAAATAGAGGTAAATAAGTGAAATATATTTTGGGTGGTTAATTATAAGATATTTAAGTTTTATGATCTATAAAATAATTATTAAATGTTATTGCAGGTGGAACAAGATATTATTCATGATTATGAGAACATTGGCCATGATGAGGTTGTCATACAAGATAATATGTGTGTACATTTGTATAATGATGGGCATTAAATCTAACTTTAAATATGGAATGTATAATTTTTACACTTGTAGATTTTTCTTGTTATAGATGTTGCACCAGTTAATGAGGTTGTTGGAGGTGATCAACCAAAGGCAAACCAAAGCACGATGTCTACTACAACAAGTATTGATAATGGTAAATATATTTATAATGAACTATAATTGGAAACTTCATCAATAATAAATTATATTTTCTATTCAATTATATAATATGAACTTGATGACTTATAAACAGTTTGTTTTTATTCTATATGTGGGTTCTAGTAAGCATGGGTAAAGGCATGTTTTTAATTCTCAAAAGCAACGTTTGTTGAGAGAAGAAAACATCAAGAAGATGATGACAATGTCATTCGTATGGATTTTTTGAAAAAAGAAAAACCTAGGAAGAAATAAACAATAGTGGGCATAAGGATGATTGAATTTATGGGACATATGTGTACGTTTGATGATATATAGTTATGTTACATTTTATTAGTACATATGATGTTAGTATTTTAATATTGCTTCTTTGCCACTATCATATGTATGTGAATTTTTTTATAATGAAATTGGGTATGGGGAATTGAGAGTGATGTGGTGGGGTGGTATATGAGCTTCCACCTTCTCATGGTTGGCCTCATGGGTATAGAATAAAGTATTATCAAATTTTTCATGCACCCACAGTCTGCCTATGGATTCAACTCGACTTGGTGCACCCAAGTCACTCAGCACATGGGGTCGTGCAGCACCATAATGTTTTGTTTCGCCTTCTTGAATAAACAGAAATTACTTCATCCAAACTACACCTCGCTCAAGACGCATCCATACTCTACCTTGAGCCAATCGCTCCAACTACACTTGTGTTATTTACTTAAAAAACTACACAATTCTTATACTTATCCAATTACGCAACCAAGAACATGCAGCCATTCATACACAAGAAGAGACAAGTATGGTTGGGCGGAAAAAATCGTTCCTAACATCCGTATAAGTATTCTACTATACAAATGTTGTTAAAAGTCTTACAAAGATGAGCTCGCAGATCAACACATAGATATACAACAATTCATCTAAGTCACATCCTGACTTGCCTACTTGCTCATACACCCAAATCTCCCTATCGCAACCTAAGCCTGATTGTCACGGCCTTCTCCCCATTGCATGCATTGTCTTGCCTAAATGTCATGCCTCTGTGTCATGTGCCCTGTCCATGACACTCCAACAAGAGACTAAGCCAATATTTCGCACTTCGCCTTCATCTTCGTCAAACTTTGTCTCACATTTTCCCGAGTCGCAGACCTCCCTCTCCAACTCAAGTTGTGATGATGTGATGTGTTGCCTCTAGCTCATGTTCCTTGTGTTCTTTATATGGACTCCAAATGTCATCTTCGCAAACCGTCGTATCCTTTGGGTGTGTTGTGCCCCTTCACGAACTAGTGCACCCAAACAAACGGACGTGCCCCTTTGTGGATTAATACACCCATCAAACCCATGTGCTCATGAACCATCGCATCCTTTTGGACCAATGCGCCCTTGCCTTATGAATTTCCTTAAATCGGATGATGTGTCTCTTCATGGGTGTGTCAATAGTAGATGTTAACCTTGTACAATTATTTACAGCAAATATATTCTTAATAAAAAAAGAAAAAGATACAATGGCACACACACACACACACATTATACATAGATTTTACCCCGGAAAGCCAAATCGGGAAAACCAACAACCTTTTTAGAGTCTCACCTATAATATTTTATTCATCATATATCTTCATTGTTTACAATAAAACATATATATATGATCCTACAACATCCAATACCTCTAGTCCATTAATCTAGATTAGTCTGTAACCTTAAATCCTTAACCAAAATTAGAAAACCATCAGCGAAAACCACGTGTTGAAAAACCGCTAAAAAAGGATGCAAAAAACATCGATGGGGTCATCCAACCTCTCCAATGCACCCATGTTTCCAAGGTATGGAGGGTTCACTCCTTTGGCACATGACCAACTCACCCCATCTTTTCCCAATCACAAGTCTAATTCCTCATCCTTCGTCACAAGGAAAGTGAGGTGCGTACCCCTTGGTGTCACATGTCTCCATCGTGCACCCAAGGTGCTCATGCCCACACCTATCATACATCGTTCACCCAAATGATCGCATGCCCCATATGTTCTCTTGACCATATTACCACTGATTCTGACCAAGTAGTATTTGCACTCGATGGGTGTCGCAAAAGGCCTTACATCCTTTCCCACATAAAGTCGTTGTCATCCTAACAACATCCTCAAAATCTATTGTCTCCAACTTTGAAAGTATGCAAATTTTCACAATTCATCATAATGTTGTATTAGATTTATGGATATCAATTGTGCGTGGAATTTTTGAAATGTCCAACATTTCGAGCGGACACTCCAACCATCATCAGAGACTCTTGAAGCATTGAGGATTAAAAAGAGTGTTGAGAGGAAGACTAAAAAGGGTGAAATTAATGTGAACGTTGGGGGAACTTTTGACCAAATTGAGTTAAAGAATAGAAAATAATTATTAATAATAATTAACCTATAACGAGGAAAATCAATTGAGGTAAAATCAAAAAATATAATTAAAGAATATAAGGGGGGGATAAAGTAGTTACATGGAAAGGAAAGGATTCAAATAAGAAAAATTAAAGGTTAAGATATTAAGATAAGAGACGATGATAATTAGAATTAATTAAAAGGTCCAATTTTTCCCCAACTCGTGCCTCCATCACAACCAAGTATCATGGAAACCCCAAGTTCCATGCCAAATGGAAACCCCAAATTTCCTGCAAAGTTGAAATCCCAAGTTTCCATAAATCAACCCAACTATGCATGATATGTTGCCTAAGTCAATATGGTCAGTTCACCCAACTCCAGGGATGAAAATCATCCAAATATGGTGCACTATCTCATCGTGATGTTGCTTCCTTGTTTTCGTCATTGTCTATTGAAATTGGTTGCTACCGACCACTTCACTTCAAAACTTCACCTTAGTGTTTAACTCATTGTGACTCACTGTTGCAATCATACTACAACCATATTAGTCATGCTTCTACACATTGGTGTCCCTCATGTCTTGGACTGATTGGGTAGTTATTCCAATTGTGCACCCAACTCATGAGAATGTACTCCCCATGCCCAAATGCAGACGCTTTTGTCTGCACCTACGTCACTCAACCTCAAAGACTAAGGAAAAGTATTGAATGTTTCCCCTAGCTTTCAAGTCACCTCATTAACCCAACACACCAAACTTTTATCAAGTTGCCTCTCCACATCCCAACACAATGATTGTTGTCTTCATCATGCCAAAGTGAGGTCACCTCTCTAATCCAACTCATTAATTCACACTCATACAAATCCTATGTGATGCCTTCCTCCGAAGCATCCATCCCACACTACCTTCTTCACGGAAATGCATATCTCCAAGTCTGCAATGGAACCACTTCGTAAGGTGCCCAAGGCCACCCTACCTTCTTCCTTGTAGCATGTCGACTCTCTATCTTCTCGGCGAATGGAGTGTACCCAATAGTCGCCACCAAGGATATTGGCGTACATAGTTTCGGACTTGTACTCTTTGTGCAAGTACCTCAACAGCAACCTGACTTCCTTCAGCATGCCTCCCAACTCCTCAAGTTGTTCTACATTGAGTTGAAAGTCATATGTCCCCATGGATTTCCTACAAAATTTGACATTGCTTGTGGGGTGTTGATCCTCTATCCCCACTTCTTCCACATCTAACTCCAAGTGTGGTTGAGTGATTGCCTCCACTCACTACTCCATCTCAACACTTAGAGTTTTTGTCAAAAGTGAGTCTTCCAACTCAGTCTGTGTCTCCTCTGCGATGTCCTTAGAAAATCTTGTGACGGGCGACCTCAACTCATCCTTGCATTCTTTATTTTGGATATGCAGCCTTCACAATTGATCTGTATTCTCCAAGACAGACTTCACCAATGTCTCCACCGATGTCAACCTTCATTCTATCTGACCCAATCCTCCCAAGGTCACCATGTTTGAACTCATCCCTCGTTGTTTTTGCGCATCTCAAGGTTTGTCTGCACTTATGTTGACTCCCTCAATCAACTTGATTGCATACATTTTGGGTATTCGTCCAAGATTCATCTTCATCGTCATTGGCATACTTGGAGTTTTGGTTTCATCCAAGAACACCAAGCAACCTGCATGCGGGAGTGGAACTAGCTTGGAAAATATGAGAAAGTCCTACCCCAAGAACAATGCATGATCCAATGGAGCAACTGTAAAGTCCCAACTTCAAAACCAACTTCCAACTCTCAAAGGTGCAGAGTGAACCACCCCAACTATCGATTCCACTACCAATTTGACCACCTTGAATGTGGTCGTGTTTCTCTCATACTTACGATGGAGTGACTTCATGACCCACTCACTCACAAAGTTGTGGATCATGTCGGTGTCCACCAAAGCATCCACCTTCACCCCACTCACCCTCACATCCATAAAGAAAATTCCTTCTCTCCTTCACTTTGCGAACATTGTTCATGGCCTCTATCCCTAAACTTATCTAGACATGCTTCTAAAGCATCCACATCCTCCAACATCTCCTTTGAAGGTGCAAGTTTTTGGAATACTTCCACCATGGTGGTGAAATTCTTCTCTTCATGTTGCAATTGATCTTCTTCCAACCATTCCAACTTAGTCTTCATTAGATAGTTTGTTGCAAAGTGATTTTTGTCACAAATAAAAAACTGAACAAGTCTTCCTCTGTGATCAAGAAACTTATTTCTTGTTGTGACATGTCCTTTTCCTAGGTTGTCCTCCTTTTTGAGATACCCCAACCTTTGCATCTCCCTAGACTTGGTTCCATCCAAAAATTTCCTTGTTTCATTGTCGCAGAACATCTTCTTCAATCCTTCTCGTAATTGCGCCAAGTTTTGATTCGCAACGTCCATTATGTTCTACCATGTCTCATCATCAAAATAATTTCATCGTGCAATATCAAGCATCATCTTCAAGCCTTCCTGACACTACATCAAACTTCACTTCACAATTTCCATCATGTCCTGCCATTCATGCACGACTTCCATCTCCTGGATCAACTCGAGCCTTGGCTCTTATTGTACAACTCTTCATGTGTGAATCCAACTTGTCTCGAATCAACTCTTCACTTCTTGTTTGAACAATCAGAACATTGGTCACTTGTTGCACAAAGAAACCTACATGCTATTGTCCCAACCCTTCCTTCACAATTTTGCGGATGCACCAACTCACTCATCTACTTCACAAATCTTCACAAAACTTGTTATCATGTTTGGAGTCATTTTGCCTATTCGGCGGAGTTCCCAACATGCCAATGATTCGATCCAACAACCCCAAATCCGTTCAAACTTAAATTTGCACTGAACTTTGTGGTCAAAACAGTGGAAATTCATGTGATCGTTTATCATTCCCAAGTCCTCGGTTCACCACACGAACTTTGTTCCTGGTCTTCTCAAGGTGTGCGCACAGGTATGACACCTACTTTTGTCAGAAACCACAAACCAGCCAAGTTTGTGCGTATAATTTCTCTGTGATGGATCAATCTTCCTTAACGAACCATTCACCAAGTCTATACCCAAACTATCTTCCCACCTACACCTGATCCACTATCACCATTGCAGTAGTAGAGCGTGCTTTAAGCTCTGATACCATCTATCGTCGAGATAGTGGTGAATATCTAGCCAATATATTCACCAAAATAAGTTATTATACCATATTTCACGCACCCACAATATTCTTAGGTATCCAACTCGACTTGGTGCACCCAAGTCACCTAGCACCTGGGGTCATCCAGTACTGCAACATTTCATTTATGTAGCTTGATTAAACCGAAATTACTTCATCTGGACTAAGCCTCACTCAAGACACACCCATACTTTACCTTGATCCAATTGTGCCAACTACACTTCCATTCTTTACTTAAACAATTACACAATTCTTATACTTATCCAATTACACAGAAAAAGAACATGCAACCATTTATACACAAGAAGAGAAAAGTATGGTTGGGTGGCACAAAGTGTGCCTAACACCATGTTAGCACAAATTTCAACCCTCCAATCCGAGCTAATAAACATGTTATGACAGAGGTAAAAACTTGGCTAATTAAAGGAGTAGGTCCCCAAATTGTCATTGATCGAACCCTTCTCAGTCTGGACTGGCGCTTGCTAGCCTATAGGGGGAGTCCCTAGGCACAATGAAGCGCCTTGTTGTTGTATTTAAGTTTTATTTTATGTGTATAAAACCTTAATAACAGTCGTTTATATGTCTTGGACAACATGCTAAATCTATCCAAAACACTTGACAAATATTACTTATTTGCTTGGAGGGAACCTGCAGGGTTAGCACAATGGTAATAGACTGGAAAAAAGAATAGAGAAATTTTTCAAAAGATTGAAATAATCATAATAAACAATTCATAAAATGACAAATCATATCACAAATTTACCATAGTATTCCCAAGAAGAGAAGTTTGAAAATAAAACACACACTTCTTTATGATCAAGATTACAAGAGGGTTGATTGTGCCACACTTGGCAAGCTTACAACTAGTACAATGACTACTTTTCTCAGAGAAGGGCCACTAGACTATAGAGAGGGAGAGAAGAATGAGAGAGACACTATGTTGTTGTTGCAAGGACCGACCAAGAACCTCTGTGAAGCATCCAATATAGAGCATAAACAGGGCACATATCCCAAGGTAGAAGGAGAAGGTGCATGAGTGGTTAAATTTGGAGTCTAAGTGTAAGAGAGAGTGAGGTATGTGAAGAGTGTGAGATAAATGATCTTGTGTGAGATTTTTCATGGAGTTAACGCACTTGAAGGGAGGAAAATTACGCCCTAGAGATTAGGAGAGTGTCATGTGGGTGAGGATAAGTGAATATAACTCACATAGTAGAGTGGAATGGATAAATAATGTGGTCAAGTGAAGTAGAATGCTTAAGACTAAGTCTTAAGTATCACATGCAAGGTCTTGAGAGTGAGTTGTGAGAGTTTTAGTGTGCATGGAGAGAAGGAATGTTCCCTAAAGGTTAGGAAAGGACACTAGGAGATGAAAAGTGAGTGAATGATGAAGTTAAGTGTGTGAACAAGGGTTAGATAAGGCACATGTATGCATGGAAATGGATAATAATAGTTATGATTCCAAGTAATTGAGACATGCAAGAGATGAGTGAGGGTTAACTCAGTAATTTTCCCACATGTGAGAGAGAGAGAGAAGAGGGCGCACTTAGGGAGATAGAAGAAGAGCATGAGTTATGGCCAAGTCAAATTCGCCCTAAATTTTAGAGAATCTCTTAAATTTTAGGAATTTGCGGTTTAAACTCAACTGGGGGAGAATGTTTTGGAAGTGATACATGACAAGTGGAGAGGTGAGTGTGAGGAGTAATATACGGGAAATGGGACCCAAATATGTGCCCCCCTTTAGCTCAATTAAATAATTATTAAATGCTCATGTCATGGGAAAATGTGACCCATGCCTAGGTGGATGCCACATCACTCTATAGCTCAACCACATGTCGATATGTAAGGGTGCCACTTGGAACTACATGGATGATGATTGTGCATGCTAAATATATACATTTCTAAAAGGATCAATGATTCATGCTCAGAATCTAAATCTGGGGCCTGGAGCAAAACCTTCTAAAAATAGAAAGTTTTTGCATGTCACTCGGAAAAGTGTCAGCAAGCCTAGAATCATGCAAGGAATCATATTGTATGCTTAGAATTGCTCCAAATTTTCAAGAGACATACTCAAACTATGTCTCCTTAAAAATAGCAACCCTTGTTGTATGTAGACATCTCTCTCAAAATGTATGGAAACCAAGTCAACTCTAACTCTAAACCAAACAACCATGTACCAATAAGTTACCTACCTCTGATGGGAAACAACCTCTTGCTCAACACAAGTGCTAAACTCTAGGAGAATCTCAGAATGCCAGCCAAGATAATGCATGTTGGCTCTTAAACCTCAATATTTTCAAGGGTGAAAATATAGGGGTTAACAATGGGGACTCAAGGGGATGGGATCCCCCTGTGGGATGTCGAGAACCATAAGAATCTTTGTGTCCAAAAAATAAACTTATGCTCTATGAAAACTGAAGAAATATGTACCAAGAATACATCTGTAACTGTGTGGAAGGAGAAGAGGCATTATAATATGATAGGGAACAACCTGCAAGCTGACCTATAGTACCAAAGCCTATCCAATGGGCCATGGAGTCAAAGCAAATAATCCTCCCACTGAAAACTGAAAACCAAGGGGTCTCATCCAAATCCGCTACCTGCTACCACCCAATATGTACACTCCTCCTCGTGGTAAATGTAACGATGTCGACACAAGGGAGATACTCACTTCATCGGATGTCAATGATGTAAACTCTTGTGAAGTGCGAAGGAACACCACCAATAATGTCAATGGGTCCTAAGGTACGAGCACAACCTGACACAGTGAAATATTTTATGAAGTCGAACAATAACACGGATCATCCAATCAAGTCCCAATGATACTCAACCTTGTTGGATGTGAAATAACCGTCGATAAGGCTAACGGCTACCAAGGTGCTCTACTTCTGGGTAATTTGTAGATAATGTATCGAACTCGATAAAATATGATCTACTGATGGAGAGAAATGATCTCTCTCTTCCCTTAGCTCAAAGTGATAACTCAAGAAGATCAATATGAAAGGACCAGCTACCATATCCCTATGTCGGATGAGGGGGACGACTAAATCAAAGCAGCAGATGGAAAGATAAGAGAGGAAGAGAGAATACATAAGTTGATTCAAGACACTCCTATGTCTCCTCAAACTACCCATCCTAAAGGCTGAATTGTTAGAAAACAATGACAAATGGACCCCCATCCAGGCTCACTCTAACGATAGACATAAAGGCTTGGCATGTGAAGTATTTGAAATTCAAATTTTATCCCAGGAATAACAGTTATGGACAGTCATTTATTCAAAAAGGAAAGACACACAAGACTCGACCACATGATGATATAAGTAGACTAAAAATCAGTGACATTTATGGAAATATTGCAGTAGATAACCTAAGGGAAAAGAAACTGCAAGGAAAATGTAGATTGTTGTCCTAAAACTGTAAAAATTAGCAGGAAGAAAATATTGAAATGACAATGCGGAAAGGAATGGCAACTAACCTAGACCCAAAAAAATTTACCTCAAAGTTCCCATGATTAAATCATCATACTCAAAGGACCAATGTAACCATGCATCCAAATGATCATTCCGATGAGAGAGGTCAACAAAGTCAACCTTCCAGGGGAACCCACCATGAAATCTCATATGACCCAAAACTGCCTTGATGTACTTGTTGGTGAAGCCATAACTAAAGGTGTCAGTTGACTGAAGGTTGGTTGGGACTTAGAACATGGTATTTCAATAGTAATAATCATGAATGCATGAGAGTTAAAACTCTTGGCATCTTCTTGTTGAAATACCTCCATCATTATGAGTTCAACTGGGTCATGGTGAAATCTGATATCCAAGATCTGATCAATATCAGGACCCTAAAAAACAAGATCTGGTTGTTGGACTGTAGGTAGAGTGTAAGGGACATCACCCTCTAGTTGAACCAAAAGTGGCTCCTCCTGTTGTAATGGTGTCTGATCAAGTTGTTCCTAGACCACTACTGTGATAGAAAAGGATGAAAACTCATGTTGACGGATCTCAACTTGGTTAACATGTCGTTCCTCCGCTTAAAACTTTTCATCATCACTAATGGGAGGAACCAATGAACACTCTTGAGTATTCAAATATTCACCTTCATCTTCTTGGAACTATGCATGTGACTCAAATGGTGCAGCTATTGGTTCTAGATCATCTAATATTGGGCTATAACCCTCATTTTCATCTTTGAGAACTTGATATGGTGCAAGTTGTGGTTCATATTCATTAACACGAACTTCATGCATTTCTTTAACAATCGGTAGTTGAAAGTCATGGATCGAAATGAAGCCATAGGATGGTATAAAATCTCTTTACAACTTAATAGCAGCAACTTGGGCCT
The DNA here is from genome assembly GCA_009831015.1 of Picea engelmannii. Taxonomy (NCBI): domain Eukaryota; kingdom Viridiplantae; phylum Streptophyta; class Pinopsida; order Pinales; family Pinaceae; genus Picea; species Picea engelmannii. The sequence continues at coordinate 186,001 of ML806170.1, forward strand.
CCTCTAGATTTCAAGGTTCCTTATTCTTGAGAAAAATACCCAAAATGACATCAAATTCCTCAAGATAAAAAATCAAAGCACAAGCATCATTAGCCCTTATAGTAATCGGAAATTTAAGATAATTTTTAGAAAAACGAGCATTAAAATCAGTGACAGTTTCATCCCCCTTCTTTTTAATATGAGTAAAAAAATTAATTAAGGAAGAATCGTCTGACTTATTCACCCATATTTCAATAAAGTTATCTTGGAAAGAATTCCATCCATCAATGGAGACATCCGAAATGGATTTGTACCATGTCTGTGCCTCCCCCTCAAGGTTCAACACAAACATCCTCATGTTCCACCTCAAAATCATCCAACAATTTTGAAAAAGAAGTCAAGTGGTCCTCAACCGATTCTCCTGACCTTCCTGCAAACAAAAGTAAGAATTTAATCCATTTACGTGCAGGTGAGTCATGAGGATAATATGGGAATGCAACAAATATTAGTGGGTCAAAAGTAGAAAATCTCCACCTTATTGGTGGCCTCACAGTTGCAGCCATATTGTTAATCTCATATAGAAATAAGCACAACTGCTACCCTACTACTAGCTCGAGATGGAAATAAAACGAAAGATGAAGATGTTGAAGATACACTCACCATAGTTATCGTCGAAAAATAACTTACCTAAGAACTCATACTCTTACCAACTTAGAGAGGAGTTCTTGGTGAAGATCTAGTCTTGTTCTGGTAAAAGGTGTTAGGGTTTTTTCAAGCTCGGAATTGGACTTTGTGAGGGAATCAAAACCGAAAAATATTCTTGTGTAAGTCCCCTGTGAATTCGTCCCTGTATCCTATGGAGTCACCATTTGAGTTAGAAAAAATAAATCAATTAAAGGAAAAAATCATTGATGTTATTGTTACGAAGGTTGGCGATCCCCAGCAATAACGCCAATTTGTTAGCACAAATTTATACCCTCCAATCTAAGCTAAAAAACTTGTTATGACAATGGTAAAAACTTGGCTAATTAAAGGAGTAGGGCCCCAAATTGTCACTGAACAAACCGTTCATTGTTTTTGCTAGTGCTTTCTAGCCTCAAGGGGGAGTCCCTAGGCACAATGAAGTGCCTTGTTGTTGTCTTTAAGTCTAATTTTTTGTGTATAAAATCTTAAGAACAGTCATTGATATGTCTTGGACAACATGCTAAATCTATCCAAAACACTTGAGAAAAATCACTTATTCGCTTGGAGGTGTTGGGTATGTGTTATATTCTTGGGGTGCATGAGGGGTATATCCCCCCACATGAGGGTTCGGGGGCAGTGCCCCCAAGAATATTATTTTTCCTCGAGAAACGTGTCACATGTTTTCCTCGATTTTCGTGTCCATTGTTGGGCGGCATTTCGACACATGATTTTTGTCGATGGTTTTCTATTTTAGGTTAAGGAATTAGGGTTGTTAACTAATACAGGTTATCGGGTTAGGGTTTTGGATGTCGTTGGATCCTATATGTATATTGTATTGTAAACAATGTATCGCTATGAATGAATATAGAATATGTTGGTTTTCCCGGTTTGGGTTTCAGGGGAAAAATATTTGTGTAATGTTTGTATTTTCCATTGTATCTTATTTGTTCTTTTACTGAAAATTTGTGTGCAGTAAATATTGTACAAGGTTAAAATCTACATTTGGTATCAAAGCTTTGTTGGATTCAGGGAGACGCCTTTATGGTCAAGGGTTTGGCTCGAGACTGTGATAATCCTTGTTATAGTGGGAGATCTGTGGTATTTATTTTTATGGTGAAAAGAAATGGCGATCAATTCAAAAATGGAGATCGAGAAGTTTAATGGGAAAAGTTTTGAGTTGTGGAAGCTCAAGATGGAAGATCTGTTGGTGGACAAATATCAGTGGATCGCGGTAGATCCAAGTACTGCACCTACAGAAACTTCAGTAGATGACTGGAAAAAGTTGGATCGGAAGGCGAAGAGCACAATCCGACTGTTTCTATCAGATTCAATATTATTGAATGTGTCAGAGGAATCTACAACCAAGAATTTATGGGATAAGTTGGGGAAGTTGTATCAATCTAAGTCCCTAGTAAATAAAATATTCCTAAGAAAGAAGTTGTATAACCTGAGGTTGAGAGATGGAGACTCGGTGGCAAAGCATTTGAACGCCTTCAATACTGTGGTAAGTCAGTTAGTATATGTTGAGATTAAAATTTCAGATGAAGATAAGTGTATCATTTTACTGTGTTCTTTACCAGACTAGTGGGATAGTCTGGTTGTGGCCATAGGTAGTAATACAACTACCTTGAAGTTTGATGAAGTGGTCTCATCCTTGTTTTAAAAGGACATGAGACGAAAGAATATGGAAGGACAGATAACAAACACATCATTTGCAAGAGGATGCTCCTAGGAAAGAAATAGATCTAAGTTCTCAAGTGGGAGATCTAAGTCGGAAGTCGGAGGGTAGATCTAAATCTCCCGGAAATTTTGTAAAGGTATGTTGGAGATGTGGAAAAGAAGGGCACTACAAGAAGTAGTGTAGATCCAAAGTTGAGAAAAAGAAGGGATCTGAAAAATCTCCTTCTACAGAAGAAAAGACCTCCAAGGAAGAAGGAGTGGATATGTACTTGGATTATTCAAGCACACATGTAGATCATGAGGCATGGTTGGTTGAATTAGGTGCATCATTTCATATGACTCCCCATAGGGAGTGGTTCTATGAATATGAAACGTATGATGGAGGTAATTTTTTCCTAGGTGATGACTCGATAACCAGAATCATAAGTCGAAGAAAAGTCAAGTTGAGGCTCATAGATGAAAGGATTAGAACACTACCTGGTGTTATGTACATCCCAGGATTGGCCAGAAATTTGATTTATGTAAGCAAAATGGACGATGCAAGGGTAAAAACAATATTTGAAAGGGAAACCTGGAAGATGGTTCGAGGAGCAATGGTGTTGTTGAAGGGAGTTTGGTTTGGAACTCTGTATAAGTTGCAAGGAAGCACTATTATTGATGGGTGTAATAGTTCTATTTTTTCCTGATATTGGAGTTGAAGAAGAAAGAACTCCTACGGTCTCTAAAGAAAATTTTATGATGTGGAATCAAAGACTGGGGCATATCGGAGAGAAAGGTCTTTGACTACTACACGGTAAAGGTATGGTTGAAGGTATGCCTAACTACTCTCTGGATTTTGATTTATGTGAACATTGTGTATATGGGAAGAAGAATCGGGTAAGATTCCCCTCTGGTGCAACGAGGGCAGAAGGAATTTTACAACTAGTTCACAGTGATGTTTTTGGACCTGTGTTGGTCCCATTATTGGGAAAATATGTGTACTATGTCTCATTTATAGATGACTTCTTGAGGAATACTTGGATATATTTCCTCAGGAAGAAATCTGAAGTCTTTGAAAGGTTTAAAGAGTTTAAGGTTCTTGTTGAGAATCAAACAAAGAAAAGAATTAAGGTGTTGTGAAGAGATAATGGCTAAGAGTTTTGCGGGAACGAATTTGAAGAATTTTGTATGATAGAAATGAAGAAGACTACTCCATATACACCTCATCATAATGGAGTTACAGAAAGGATGAACAGGACACTGATGGAAAAAGCAAGGTGCATGCTCAGCGGTGTCGGTTGGGGAAATAATTCTGGGAAGAGGCAGTGGGTACTACATGTTACATTGTCAACAGATCACCCTCATCAGCGATGGATGACAATACTACACAAGAGGTATGGACTGGTAAGAAACCTTCTCTCACACATCTCAAGATATTTGGGTGTGATGCATATGTTCATGTTCCAAAGGAAAATATGAGTAAGCTAGATAAGAAGGATGAAAAGTGTATCTTTATTAGATATAAAGATGGTTTCAAAGGTTATAAGCTTTGGAACCAAAAAACTAAGAAGGTAGTGTATAGCCGAGATGAGGTATTTAGAGAAATGAAGGATGTTGTTAAACAGGAAGTCCTACCAAGTAAGGAAGAACCAGAGAAAATAGAGTTGCATTTAAAGGATGATGAATTAGACTCTACGGAAGAATAGGAATCAGGATAAGAAGATCATCATACTCCAGTATTGAGGAGATCGGTTTGAGAAAGAAGGATACTGAAAAGGTATACTCCATCTGATTTTCGTTCAAATTTTTCTTTGTCTATTACTGATGATGATCCTAGAACTGTCAGGCAGGCAGTGGATTCAAAGGCTAGAAATCTCTGGAAAGAGGCCATGGAAGAAAAAATGGCAGCCTTGGATAAGAATGAGGCTTGGGATCTAGTGGAGTTGTCGAGTGGAATAAATCCCATTGGCAGAAAAAGGGTATTTAAAAAAAAGTTGAATGCAGAAGGAAAAGTGGAGAAATACAAAGCTCGGTTAGTAGCAAAGGGTTATTCTCGGGTTGAGGGAATTGATTTTGGTGAGATTTTTTCTCTTGTTGCGAAGTTAACCTCTATAAGATTTTTGTTATTTGTTGTTGTTGCATTTGATTTTGAAGTAGAACGGATGGATGTGAAGATAGCATTCCTACATGGGGATCTGGAAGAAGAAATGAAGCAGCCAGAAGGATTTATTGTGAAGGGAAAGAAGGAGATGGTATGCAAGCTGAAAAAGTCCCTGTATGGTTTAAAACAATCACCAATGATGCGGTATCAAAAATTTGATACTTATATGTTGGGACTTGGTTTCACAAGAAGCAAAGAGGATCATTGTGTGTATTTTAAATTAATTGGTGATCATTTGATTTATTCAGTATTGTATGTGGATGACATGTTGCTGATAGGAAACAATAAGGAGATTATCCAATATGTGAAAACTCAATTGTCCTCTAAATTTGACATGAAGGATCTCGGTGCTTCAAACTTCATTTTGGGCATGGAAATTAAAAGAGATCGTAAAAAGAGGAAACTTTGGTTAAATCAGAGAAAATATGTCAACACAATATTGCAGAGGTTTAATATGCAAGAATGTAAACCGGTCAAGGTTCCTATTCATGTTGGTGTAAAGTTATTTGTGGATCAGTGTCCCAAGACACATGAAGAGGAGGAGGACACGTCTCGTGTTCCATCTGTGATTGCAGTTGGCATTTTGATGTATGCAATGGTATGTACTGGACCAGACATTGCACATGTAGTGGGATTTTTGAGCAGGTATATGTCAAAACCAGGGAAGGAGCATTGGATAGCATTAAAAGGGGTTTTCAGGTATTTGTGTGGCACTGCTAGCTATAGATTGTGCTACCAAGGAAGATCGGGATTGGATAGAGTGTTGGATATACATGGCTTTGTGGATGTAGACTGGGTTGGAGATCTAGATCGTAGGAGATCTACAAAAGGGTATGTATTTAACCTGTTTGGAGGAGCAATAAGTTAGATGAGCAAAAGACAGGATGTAGTGGCACTTTCAACTACAAAATTTGAATACATGGCAGCCACTCACGCAAGTAAGGAAGAATTATGATTACAAAGATTGTGTTTGGGTATTGGGTTGATATAGCAAGCTATAAGGATAGATTGTGATAGTCATAGTGCAGATTTTCTGGCGAAGAACCCGACTTATCATTGAAAGACAAGGCATATTGATATTCAATATCACTTTGTGAGAGACGTGGTTGAAGAAAAGAAAGTGTTGTTGATGAAGGTGGACACTTTGAAGAATGTTGCAGATTCATTAACAAAATCTGTGAGCACTAAGAAGTTCTCTTGGTGTAGAGGATTCATGGGCATTGTTGCCCTGTATTGTTGACTATGTAACCCTGTAACCCCTTGTATGCAAAGAAAACAACAAGTGGGAGAATTTTGGGTATGTGTTATATTCTTGGGGTGCATGGGGGGGAATATCCCCCCACTTGGGGGTTCGGGGGCAGTGCCCCTAAGAAAAATATTTTGCCTCGGGAAACGTGTCGCATTTTTTCCTCGATTTTCATATCCATTGTTGGGCAGTTTTTTGGCACATTGTTTTTGCCGATGGTTTTCTATTTTCGGTTAAGGAATTAGGGTTGTTGACCAATCTAGTTCATTGGTTTAGGGTTTTGGATGTCGTTGGCTCCTATATGTATATTGTATTGTAAACAATGTATCACTATGAATGAATATAGAATATGTTGGTTTTCTCGGTTTGGGTTTCCAGGGGAAAAATCTTTGTGTAATGTTTGTACTTTCCATTATATCTTTTATGTTCTTTTACTGAAAATTTGTTTGCAGTAAATAGTGTACAAGGTTAAAATCTATAGGAGGGAACCTACAGGTTAGCACAATGATAATAGACTGGAAAAAAGAAGAGAGAAAATGTTCAAAAGATCGAAATAATCACAATAAACTGTTCAGAAAATGACAAATCAGATCACAAATTTACCATAGTACCTCGAAGAAGAGAAGTTTGAAAATAAAACACACACTTATTTATTGATCAAGATTACAAGAGGGTTGACTGCACCACACTTGGAAAGCTTACAACCGGTATAATGAATACTTTGCTCAAAGAAGAGCCACTAGACTGTAGAGAGGGAGAGAAGAATGAGAGATACATTATGTTGTTGTTGCAAGAACCAGTCAAGAACCTCTATGAAGCATCCAATATATAGCATAAGGAGGGCACATATCCCAAGGGAGAAGGAGAAGACGCATGAGTGGTTAAATTTGGAGTCTAAGTGCATGAGAGAGTGAGGTATGTGAAGAGTGCGAGATAAATGAGTGTGTGTGAGAGTTTGCATGGAGTTAATGTGCATGAAGGGAGGATAATTACACCCTAGAACTTAGGAAAGCACCAAGTGGATGAGGAGAAGTGAATATAACTCGCATGCTAGAGTGGAATGGATAAATAAGGTTCTCAAGTGAGTAGCATGCTTAAGAACAAGTCTTAAGTGGCACATGAAAGGTCATGAGAGTGAGTTGTGAGAGTTTTAGTGTGCATGGAGAGAAGGAATGTGCCCTAAAGGTTAGGAAAGGACACTAGGATATGAAAAGTGAGTGAATGTTGAATTTAAGTGTGCGAAGAAGGGTTAGATAAGGCACATGGATGCATGGAAATGGCTAATAATAGTTATGAGTCCAAGTAACTAAGACATGCAAGAGATGAGTGAGAGTTAACTCAGTAATGCACCCACATGTGAGAGAGAGAAGAGGGCACACTTAGGGAGATAAAAGAAGAGGGTGAGTTATGGTCAAGTCAAATTCTCCTTAAATTTTAGTGAATCTCCTAAATTTTAGGAATTTATGGTTTAAACTCAATTGAGGTGAATTTTGTGGAAGTGATGCATGGCAAGTGGAGAGGTGAGTGTGCGGAGTAATATACGGGAAATGGGACCCAGTTATATGTCCCCCTTTAGCTCAATTAATTAATTATTAAATGCTCATGTCATGGGAAAATGTGACCCGTGCCTAGGTGGATGCCACATCACTTTGTAGCTCTACCACATGTCAATGTTTGAGGGTGCCACTTGGAACTTCATGGATGATGATTGTACCTACTAAATATAGACATTTTTAAAAATAGAATACAGTTCCTAAATTTTAGAAAACTGTCCACATCACCCAGGATGACTAGGAGAACACCGCCACATGTCACTGTATAAAAATAGACACTACTAAAAACAAAAAATCATTTGAATTCCCTTGAGTTTATACTCATTGATCTTGTCCTTCCATAAGGGATCCGAATATGTAATCAGAACTGACATGTGAGCCCAAGTTCTCAACCTGCTAAAAATAGTAAATTGTGCCAAATCATCCCGGAAAAGATCAAAAAGACTTTGAATGTCACAAGGATCAATGATGCACGCTCTGAATTTGAATCTGAGGCCTGGAGCAAAACCTGGTAAAAATAGAAAGTTCTTGCACGTCACCCGGAAAAGTGTCATCGGCCTTAGAATCATGCAAGGACTCATATTGTATGCTTAGAACTGCTCCAAACTATCAAGAGACACTCAAACCGTGTATCCTAAAAAATAGCAACCCCTATTGTATGTAGACATCTCTCTCAAAATGTATGGAAACCAAGTCAACTCTAACTCTGAACCAAACAACCATGTATCGATCAATTACCTACCTCTGATGGGAAACATCCTCTTGCTCAACACAAGATCTAAACTCTGGGAGAATCTCAGAATGCCAACCAAGATAATGCATGTTGGCTCTTAACCCTCAAGATTTTCAAGGGTGAAAATATAGGGGTTAACACACATGTATAATTCCTCTACTGTACAAATGTTGTTATGATGCTTAAAAAGAGGATCTTGCAGGTCAACACATAGATATACAACGACAAGTCCTACGATCGTCTTCCTTTCCCAAGTCCTCGATTCACCAAACGAACTCTACGCCTGGTCTTCTCAAGGTGTGTGCACAAGTATGGCACCTACTTTTGTTGCAAACCACAAACCAACCAACTTTGCACCTAGACTGTCTTTGTGATGAATCAATCTACCTTACCGAACCATTCACCAAGTCTATTCCCAAGTTGTCTTCACACCTACGCCCTATCCATTGTCATTGTTGTAGTAGTAGAGAATGCTTCAATCTCTAATACCATCTATTTCCAAGATATTGGTGAATATCTAGCCAATCTATTGACCAAAATAAGCTCTGATACCATATTTCACACGCCCACAGTCTTCCCGGGGATCCAACTCAACTTGGTACACCCAATTCACCTAGCACATGGGGTCGTGCGGCACTACAAAATTTCTTTTTGGCAGCTTGACTAAACTAAAATTACTTCATCCGAAATAAGCCTTAGTCAAGACGCACCCATACTCTGCCTTGATCCAATAGTTCCAACTACACTTGTGTTCTTTACTTAAACAATTACACAATTCTTATACTTATCCAATTACGCAACCAAGAACATGCAATCATTCATACAAAAGAAGAGATATGTATGGTTGTGTGGCACAAACTATTCCTAACACCCATATAAGTCTTCTACTATACAATTGTTGTTACAATGCTTACAAAGAGGATCTTGCAGATCAACACATGGATATACAAGAATTCAGCTAATTCACATCCTGACTTGACTACTTGCTCATACACCCAAGTCTCCATGTTGCAACCTAAGCTTGATTGTCACATCCTTCTCCCCATCACGTGCACTACCCCGCCTACATTTCACGCTTCTATGTCGTGTGCCTTGTCCAAGACACTCCAACAAGAGACTAAGCCAATCCTTTGCACTTTTCCTTCATCTTCATCACACTTCATCTCACCTCTACCCGAGCTGCAGACCTCCCTCTCCAACTGAAGTTGTGATTATGTGATGTGTTTCATCTAGCTCATGTGCCTTGTGTTCTTTATATGGACTCCAAACGTCACCTTCACAAACTGTCACGTCCTTTGGGTGTGGTGTGCCCCTTCTCGAACCATCGCACCCTAACGAACTGACATGCCCCTTCACGGACCGACACACCCATTGAACCCATGTGCTCATGAACCATCACGTCCTTTTAGACCGATGTGCCCCAACCTCTTTGGTGCACCCTTGCCTCATGATTTTCCTTGAACCGACTAAAATTTCTCTTTGTGGGTGTGTCAATGGGTTCATCCAACCTGTCCAACGCGCCCATGTTTCCAAGGACAGGAGGGTCCACTCCTTGGGTGCATGCCCAAGTGGCCTCTTCCTTTCCCAAGCGTAACCTTGAGTCCTCATCCTTCGTCGCAAGGAAAGTGAGGTGTGTTCCCCATTGGTGCCGCACATCACCATCGTGCGCCGAAGGTGCTCCTGCCCATGCATATAAGACTTCATTCTCCCAACCAATCGCATACCCCTTATGTTCTCTTGACCATCTTGATGTTGAGTCTGCCCAAGGAGTGTCCACACTCGATGGGTGTCACGAAAGGCCTTACAAAATCCAAGAGAACGTCAAGAGATTAATACAAATTTAACTTCATTAGACAATTAATGAGATTGACCCTTAAATCGTTTAAAAGTAGGTTTTCATTGAGCTCTTATATTTTATTTTTTTAATCGAGTGCATTCAAATCATATTCTAACCCCTCTTTCTAACTTCTATTATAAGTCAATTTTGAGTCGAAACAACAAAGTCCAATTGCATGATATGTTCAACAAGCTTGACATGAAGATTAGTACAATATTATTTCTAATTTTGATTATAATGGTGTGATTTTTTAGGTGAGTCTTCCTAAACATGTGGATGTAGATTGAAAAATATTGGATTAAATCATTTGTGTGGTTATTTATCAGTGTGATTTACGAACATTGTTATGATGTAAAGTTATAATTACTTATATATTCTAATTTCTTATGTAAATATTAGATTATTAAATATCTTACATTTCTAGAAATAGGTACATAATCACACATTACACCACCAGCAAAAGAACCACATTACAAATTACCCTTCCATAAATAAACCAGAAGAGAAGATTATAACATGAAAAGAACCACATTTAAATAAAGGTAAGTATTTTAACATTATCCTAATATATATGGAAAAATATTTGACATCATAGGACACGAATCACAATCGAAATTCTAAGAAGACTCAACCATACCCATAATCTAGTTTATGGGTCCATTTTTCTCCAAATTAATTTATGGGTCCATAAGTATTAACAAATCAGATTCTTTTCTACAACCACTACAAAATAGTTAAGGAAACAAAAGTTTTATCTGCACTCCATCAATGAGTGACAAGCTCTCAAGGTTTTCATTGTGCTAGGTAACATCAACCACCAACCTCTATTAATTGAAAATATCATTGTCAGCACTTAAATATCATTATCAGCACTTAAACATCAAGATGGAGAGAGTGCATCTTCCACATCAGATATCCACTACGAGTATTCTAGTAATATCCACAATCACATGCTTCCCTCTTTAATTTGTAGCATCTTTATGCTTCCACGGAGGGTTTTTCTAGTGTTACACCCATACGCAGACTACAATACAAAGTAATATTGCAAATTAGAATAAAAATGGTTTATTATAATTTACTTCTCGTTAAGAACAAGGATGCCCTTTGTGTGTTATGAACGTTAAACGTTCTCTCTGTGATCTCAACGCTCTTTATGTGGCACCTCTCATTCATATTATCGGCCACATACATATCATGGACAATGGACATACAATATACCATGGTATGAAACGATGGACATTGTCACATACATATCAACAATAACTATCTTTGAATTTGCTTCAACAATGATGTGTTTGAATGCCTTCTCCCATGGTATATTGATTTATAAATAGTATTCTACATGTCCATATTAGGTGATAGTGATGGTTGTATTGCTTTAAATGTGTTCTAGAACTATTTAAACTACTTATAATTTCCTTTGAATCTTCTTCAACAATCACACATTTAAATACCTTCTATTATGGTAGATTTTGGTATATTTCTTTACAAATAGTATACTACATGTCCTTTTTTTAAATATTACACTTTTATTAATTAATGTTACATCAATTCTATAAGTAGTGGTGTAACATCACTTCAATTTTGACAATACAATTGTAACATTAGTCAAATGTTGACAATATAATGAAAGAATTGGTTGTGTGTTTATTAAATGAAGTTCTATAAGACATGGATTTTAAAGGTGTTGATTTTGTACTTACCACATAGAAGGTGCTAAATCAATGGTTGTTGATGTGGAACACTACGCATTAGTGTGTGGCAACTTGGCATGTTGTATGGCAACCTAGGCCAATGTGGCACTTACCACGTGGAAAGTGTCAATCTAGCATGCATTGGCATGGTATTGTTTATGACGTTGATTAACTAACAACTATACATCGATGATACATTTAAGGAACATCAATTAAGCAAATTTCGTTGAAAATCAATGAAAACTTTGCAATGTGGTTTTTCGTTTCACTTTAAAGAAGTGGCATTAAAAGTATCATTATCATGTCAACAGAACCTCACTTATTCGATGTTTAAGGCAAATACTTAAAAAAAAAAAAAAAAAACGGGGATTGTCTTAATTAACCAACATTTATCCAATCCCATAGTGTTGAAACCTCGACACCATGGCTTCAGTGTCTAACCAACATGTTTAGGAATTATGTATGTTCTTAAATTGAATTTTGTAATGAAATTTATTTAATGTGGGAAAAGACCCCAAATGCAGTAGTTATAGTGTTTCTATATCTTGAAGAATAAATATATATGTCACAATGAGAAGATTTTCCAGTGAAAGAAAAAGAGGATCCAATTTGCAAGTTGAAGAATTCCTCCTCTATGGCCTAAAGAAATCACCAAGGATGTGGTATCGAAATTTTGATACTTGTGTATTGGGACCTGGATTTTCATGAAGTAAAATTGATCATATCTACCAAACAAGTTGGTTATGATTTTTTAATCATGGTATTATATGTTAGCGATATGTTTTTAATTGGAAACAACAAGAAAATTATAAAGAATGTTAATACTCAATTGTCAACTCAATTTGATATGAAAGATCTTGGTGCTTCAAATTTTATTTTCTGCATCATAATTAAAAGGGATTGTTTAAACATAAAACTCCAATTGAATCAAAGAAAATATGTTGAAATGATATTGCAAAGGTTTTAAATGTGGGAATGTAAACCTATCAAGACTCCTACTCGAGGGTTTCAATTTATTTGCAAAATAGCTTCCCATGTCTCATGTTCCTTATGCAAGAGTTGTTTGGAGTTCTCCTGTATACCATGGTTCGTACTAAAACAAGCATTGCACATGCAATGGTAGTTCTAGACAAATATATGTCGAACCCAAGGAAGGAACATTGGGTTGTTTTAAAGGGAACTTGAGATCTTTGTGTGGCACTTAATATTATGTAATATTCTACCAAGGAATCCCTAGACCAAACAAAGTTGTAGATGTAGAAGGTTTTGTTGATGCAAAATAGGCTCATTGGAGAAATTTTGAGGTAAAAAACTGCCTAAAAACAAAAAATGTTATCAATGTAAACTTTAAAAGAACCAATAGGATTCAATATGATAATGTCAACCATAAGGGTGAATAGTTTTGGAGGGAAACAAGGAAAAATTGTTTTTCTTATTGTGTTTTTTACTTATCTCCTTATAAGTTTACTCAAATTTCAAGTGTAAACACTCATTAATTTTCCATCCAACTGATACCTGATTTGCATACTTTTGATAGACCCACTATGAGATAAAGTGGAAATATATGGGGGGGGAACATATTTCTTTAAAATAAACATGTTTTTCATATATTTTGAGTTTAGCTCATTGTGGGTCTATTAGAATATGTAGAGTGGATACTGGTTGGATGTAGAATTTAGTTCCACATCTAACCAATGCCTACACTTGAAATTTGAATAAACCTATAAGGCGATAGGTCAAAAATACTATAAAAAAATAGTTTTTTTTCGTTCCCTTTGAAAATGGATAACTCTTATTTTATTATTTTATTAATTTCCGTAGGAGGCCTTTTTAAACCTTAAGATTTGTCTAATGTGAGGTCTTGACTTTTGAAAATTTACAAGTGGTTATATGTTTTGTTGGAAATATTGTTTCCATTGATGTCAAAGACAGGGGAGACAAGAGATGTCCAAGATAAAGATTGCAAGATGGAGATTGTTGGAAATATTGTTTTTGGATTTTTTATGCTCAGTTTAGATACCCTATCTTTGAAGGTATTTTTACCCTAGATACCTACTCAAATGGGAGCATAGCTTATATGGTTCGAAATCTTATTCCAAGACCCTTCCAACGGTATATGGAATTCCTTCTAACTTCTTATGAATGAAGAGATATGATTTTTTTCATCCGACAACCCAGCTAGAAAACCTAGGTCTGCTCAACCAGTCTTTACAAGTCGGCCATAAAAGTGAGGATAGAAATACTATAAACATAGGATAGATCTACGCATTTGATAGAATCTGAGCAAGATATCAAGTCTGAGGTGCATAGAAGAGATCTTAGGTGCATTGAAGGAATTGGGGTGTCTTTTTGGGATCTTATGGTGTGGAAGAGAATTTGGGAAGTTTTCTTAGGTTTTCTTGTTCTTAAGATGCGCTCTGAAGGACTGAAGGTCTGTGATGTTGCAAAGTGTGTTGTTTTGAGGTTGTGATGCTGCAGTTTGGTATTTGTAAGTTTTAAACCTGTGAAGTAAAGCAATGCATATATATTCTTAAGCAAAACAAAATTTAATCAATGGCTCATACACAGAGTACACAGAGATTTTATACCGGAAACCCTCAACCGGGAAAACCTTTCTTATATTCATTATATCAAATTTCACCATTCACTATACAATAT
>ML806171.1:44230-58781 GCA_009831015.1 Picea engelmannii
TAATCCTCATGACATGAAGTGAATGAGGATGAAGTGTATCGTGGTGTTCAACGAACAAAGGATGTTCGAGCCAACAGACTCCTTGGACCCATCGAAAGAAATTTTGTTCAAACAACCAAGCCTTCGATTACGGAACTAGTACCAGATGCGCACAACTGGAACAAGAATATTGGTACCAGACACATAAAATCAAATATATCTGTACCAGACTAGCCCAAAAATAGGTACCGAACGAGTCTAGAAATAGGTATTGAAAGAGCACAAAAATAGGTACCAGACGAGCGCATAAATAGGTACCAGACGAATTGAATATTGGATGAACGCTGAAATGAGTATCAGATGAGTAGGAGTTGTGTCATAAGGTATGCTTGGATCAATCAAAGTAATTAGAGAGCATTTAACATCAATTATTCAATTCCAATTATTAAGAAATCTCATAAATCATGATTTAAACATAGGTTACCTCATATATACACAAGAATGGATAAAATACATGAGTTTGAGGAAAAGAGGCAAATGGTGCATATATCTGAGGTAAAATTGGTCAAGATAGAGGACAAGATAAGGTAATTGGTGGCATAAAAAAGGAGACCCAACAACGAACAAGATTTTGTGGTCTGCATGAATAATATAGATACAGTGTTGGGATCTCTTAGCAAGGTCACATATTTGAAGGATAAACTCACTACCATACAGACGAAGGTGGTGTTGATGTTTTGGTAGCTAGGGGAGGTATTAACCTCCATGAATAAACCTTTGACTAGAATAGAATATTCTGGAAGCAAGAGAAAACCTAAACAGATGTGTGAAAACCCTGGAAGACAAGCCAGCTCAGTAGAATAAGTAATATTAAAGTATTATATGCAGAAAAGAACAGGTTGGCCCTGCTTGAAGAGACACATGTTCACATGGAAAGATTAGTATAAATAGAAGGTGCTTGAGCTCATTTTGCAATACACTTACACTCAATAAAGTGGTGCACAAGTCCAGAGGAAGAGTGCAGTTGTAATTACTGTAGCTAGGTACTGGTTTTGGTCTGTGGTTTAGGACTTTCCACTTGGTGCGCTACCTTTGGAGAAAGGTTCTCTCTCTCTCTCTTTGTTATCTGTTGGGTCTAGTGTTTCTTCCCAGAATCATTCTTTATGTCAAAGGTTAAGGTTCTCATGGGTGGATTTGTGCATGTGGTTGGGTGACAATGATGTGACATTGTCTATGGTTAAACGAGCACAATATTTTAATAGTTTATGGTCCCACACCACCTTCGGAACAGTCTAACCACTCGAAGGTAGATCTGCATCTCTTTGTCAATATCTTTGTAGTGCAATTGCAGTTGCAGTGCATGTTTCTTCTTGCCAGTTGCAACACTAGTTGCAGTGCCAGTTATAGTGCCATTTGTAGTGCCAATTGCAGCACCAGTTGCAGTGAAAGTTTGTGTTAAGTATTGGGATTAATTTTTGGTTATCCTAGTGTTCCCTAACTCAACACATCTCTTGGTGCCCTCAACCATAAAAAATGTCAAATTTGAATTTTTGGGTCAAAGTCAATGTTTCATTGGTCAAAGTCAATGTTTGACTGGTTAAAGTCAAGGTTTGACTAGTCAAAGTAAAAAAAATAGTCAAGTTCAAAGTCAAATACAATCACGACTTCCTCCATAAAATCACAGTGGCGCAGAAGAAGCATGGTCCCTTGGTAGAGCATGGAAGACAAGGATTGACATCATCCTTGCAAAGAATAAAGGGGAAAATTATGGACCCACAGACTGAAGAGAAGGCGTCAAAGGATGAAGAGTTTGATTTTTGGAGCTTCCAAGTACATGAACGTGGAGTAGGAGAAACAATAAAAAGCAACTATTGTATATCTGAAAATCTGGAAAGAGAAGGGATATTTTTCCAAGAAGAAATCATAGAGCCAGAAAGATCTTAGATCTAATGCATTCAGAGGAACAACACACTCTCTAGGTTGGAAAGAATACTTGTCTCCGAAGTAAATCAAATCAAGCGGAACAATAGCCAAACTCTAGGTTTGCATATCAGATTTGATATTTTTATTGCTACTTAATTATTGTAGTCCTTTAGATTTTATTATTGCTAGGAACAAATGAATACTTAGTAGCTTGTACTATTAATATAAATACTTATTGTACTTAATTGCAATATGAACTAATATCTCCTCTAGGAGATCTTTCTTGCTCTTGTTCTCAGGTAGGACACCTTGGTAATGCTATAATGAATTACCATGAAATTGATATGTTCTTATATAAAATGCTATTATATTGGAAATATTTTTTCTCTTGTTGTTTTTGTTTCAGGCAGGTTATCCTACATATTCCAGGAAGGTTACCAAAAAAAATCACGATTTGAAAGGACTCAGAGGGAGTCAAACTTCAAAGGGATTCAATGATGGGGAAGAAGCAAGGTTTCATGACACTTTGCAAGATGCGTAGGGACATGCAACAAACATAATCATAGTTCAAGGATTCTCTCAGTTAAAGGGAGTTGATGGTAGAATTCAAAAAGAAGGATGTTGTAGGACTTTATGTCGGGTTGTAAAAATTTGTGTCGAGTTGTAGACCTTTGTGACGAGTTGTAGACATTTTTATGAGTTGTAGGATGTTGTGTCGATTTGCAGGCCTTTGTGACGAGTTATAGGCATTTGTGCCGAGTTGTAGTGATCCGAATTATTTTCGACACGAAATGAGATCGGAGATATAATAAAGAAATGCACAGAGATATCGTAGATATTAAATAATATAACATAAATGTATCGGAGATGTAACCATAAACACAGATTTACAGTAATACGTGATTTCTATTAATGAAAGAAATGTATAGAGACTGTAAAAATACAGAGTGAAAGACTCGCTAGAATGGTGGCAGCTTATCTTTGAGAAGAGATGTGACAGCTACTCGCATTCGCAAGAAGATGAGTACAATGAGGCTCGGAAGGCCCTTTTACAATAGACGAGAATGCCAAAAGTCCTAGACATCCAAAAACCTAACCCTAGGAGATGAAGCGCCAAAAGTCATGTGGGCCCCGTTTGGGTAAGTGAGTACATCAACTTCCCGGGGTCGTAACTTTTGCATACAATCTTCGTTTTAGGCGTGTGATAGCTCGTTGGAAAGGTATTGTCGAGGAGATTCATTTTGGGGGCTCAAATATGCCTTTGGATATCATTGAGAACCTCTATCTCGAAAAACCTTCATTTGGACCCTCAAAATGGCCCTGGAAGTTAAAACCCTGCTAAAAATAGTAAATTGCCAAAATGGCCAGAAAACTGTTTTGAGCCATTTGGAAAAGGTGGGTGGCCACCGATATCCACCTAGATCAATCCTCCATCCTTAGGAAGCAATGGTCTCCATTGCGTTGAGTTCCCAGGGGAGAGGGAAAATCATTTGTTGAATCTGCATCTTGGTGAGCTGCTTGTCTTGCTGAAGAAGTCGCGCTGCTTAGTTTTTGGAAATCTGTCACGAACCTGTGGCTGGAAGGTTTGGACCTTTTTAACCAGTCTGGCTATTTTAGATGACTTTGTGCAGAAGGAATCTTCGTGCTTTGTTGCAACCTTGTTGGCCTTCTTCTGTTGGATAGAAGGTGCTTGGGCCAAAGCTGTGGTGGTTGCAGTATCCTTCTGTTCACCCTTTGAACAGATTGTGGAGAAGATAAATTTTGTAGTATGAGATACTACCTTGTGGCACTGTTTAGGTGGGGCAGTAGTTGGAACTACCTCTGGTATCTTGTAGAGATGACCCCCCAGAGTAATAATGACACTACGAGGTTGAGACTCATAGATAGCATGGCGTTTCCACATATATGGCTGGCCCAAGAGAACATCACAGACATCCAGTGGGGAAACATCACATAATACCTCATCCTTGAAGGGTTGGATGTCATATGACAATCGACACTGTTGGCTAACACGAAGATCTCGTCCTTGGCGAAGCCACCCAATGCTGTATGGTTGCGGGTGTGGTGTTGTCAACAATCCCAACTGTTTGATGACCTCTGCTGAGATGAGGTTCTTCTGGATTCTGCTATCAACAATAAAATGCAGTGGGGTCCCCTTCACCCACATCTGTGAATGAAAAAGGCACTCCCCCTCTTCTGGATCTATTGGTTCTTCTGGTTGAATTGCTACGGTCGCAACAATAGTAGTGGGGTCTGCGTCGATGATCTGTCTTTTACCAGTATTTTTAGAATCAAATTCAGAATCAGGGTTTGGCTCCTTGTCTTTGATCTCGGCCACCAATGATTGTTTTGAGTGACATTCATCAGTGTTGTGCCAGGGGCTTTTGTGGAAATCGCACCATTTTCTGGTGTCCTTCTTTGTCTTCCCGTGACCCTTCTTTTCCTGTGGTTTTCGGGAGACTATTTGTTAGGGTTGTCTTTTTCATACTTTGGTTGTTGTGGATTTGTAGACCTGAACTCCCGTTTTTTCTGGTGCTTAAATTTTTACTCGATTTTAACAGCATATCGATAGGCAGCACCGAGTGATGAGATGTCCAAAAAATCCATTTTAGTTTGGATGTATCTGTGTAGAGCCCCACGATATTTCAGAACCAAATGTCGTTTGGAGTCTTTGATACCTAACTTGGTGTGCAAGGTATGGAAGGTATTGGTGAAATCCAGAACTTCTTGGCCCCTCTCTTGCCGCAGTGTGGTCCATCTCATGTACTGATCCTCATAGTTGCCAACAGGGTAGTACTGTTCCTTTACCGCATCCACAAAAAAATCCCAAGTGGGCTCGGCCCCATATATTCTAGAATCCTCTGTGGAACTCTGCTCCCAGTAAGTTTCCCACCAATGTTTGACATGGGGGAGAGCCTTAAGGAGTGCGAAGGTGATCTTTTCCTGGTCAGAAAAATTATGAACAGAGAAATAACCTTCTAGCAGATTTAACCATTTATCTAGGGCATCTGCATCTATTTGACCTTCAAATATGGGAATATCAAAATTACCCTGTACCTTGAAAGACGAGGTGCCTCCAAAGTGGCTACTTGATGAATATGTGCCTGATGCTATCGGTAGGCTCTGAAGGATGTGGGAAAAGTTCTCCATCATTTCGTCCCTTTGTCGCGTGAGAGCTTTCTCAAGCAATAGAATGATAGGATCGTCTGCTCCATCATTTTTCTTTTCTTCCGCCATTGAGGGTTTCTTGGGTGTGCAAGAGATATTTTCCTCAAGAGAGACAAGCTCGAGACCCAACTTTCTATACTCGGACCTCGTCGGGGACATGCACTAAAAAACGATCAAGAGCAGCCTGCTCTGATACCACTGATCCAGATTATTTTCAACACGAAATGAGATCGGAGATATAATAAAGAAATGCACAGAGATATCGCAGATATTCAATAATATAACAGAAATGTATCAGAGATGCAACCATAAACATAGATATACAGTAATACGTGATTTCTATTAATGAAAGAAATGTATAGAGACTGTAAAAATACAGAGTGAAAGACTCGCTAGAATGGTGGCAACTTATCTTTGAGAAGAGATGTGACAGCTACTCTCATTCGCAAGAAGATGAGTACAATGAGGCTCGGAAGGTCCTTTTACAATAGAAGGGAATGCCAAAAGTCCTAGACATCCAAAAACCTAACCCTAGGAGTTGAAGCGCCAAAATTCATGTGGGCCCCGTTTGGGTAAGTGAGTACATCAACTTCCCGGGGTCGTAACTTTTGCATACGATCTTCGTTTTAGGCGTGTGATAGCTCGTTGGAAAGGTATTGTCGATGAGATTCATTTTGGGGGCTCAATAATGCCTTTGGATATCATTGAGAACCTCGATCTAAAAAAACCTTCATTTGGACCCTCAAAATGGCCCCGGAAGTTAAAACCTGCTAAAAATAGTAAATTGCCAAAATGGCCAAAAAACTGTTTTGAGCCATTTGGAAAAGGTGGGTGGCCACCGATATCCACCTGGATCATGTAGGCTTCATCCAAGTTGTAGGCCTTTGTGACGAGTTGTAGGCCTTCGTGTCGAGTTGTAGGATTTGCACCAAGTTGTAGGCCTTTGTGCTGAGTTGTAGGTCTTTGTGTCAAGTTGTATGCCTTTGTGTCGAGTTGTAGGCTTCGTGTCGAGTTGTAGGCTTCATTCCGAGATATAGGCCTTGTGCCAAGTTGTAGGATTCATTTCAAGTTGTAGGCTTTAGACCGAGTTGTAGGCCATGTGTCGAGTTGTAGGATACTCCAATGAGATGGTATGGTATGTCGATTTGTTTCTACACCAATGAGATATTTTGATACGCCAATGGCATAGTCGAGAACTTGTATGGCTGTGATGGTGTTGCTCGCAATATAATATGGGTGATCATGAGATAACATGTGTAGCTCTGGTGATGTTACCGGTCTGCAAGACCATGTAGGTCTTTCCCATGCCATGTGAGATGGATGGATAATGATGATAGTAATGATGATACTCATGACATGGGTGTAGCCATGGATGAGCACGTCATGCGGGTGTATCCCATGACGATGATGGTTACACACACTACAAGATGTAGCTCTAGAGTTCTCTAGCGGGATGTGGCCCCTAAACGAGATTCACGGGTCCACATGGGTGTATCCATGTGTGATGTAATGGTGCTACCAATAACATGGTTTGCATAATCATGACGAGAGGATCATGACATAGTGAGCAAGGATATGAAGACCAGAAGGGGACATCATGGTTAGATACCTCCTTAGCTAAGAGGGAGTATTGATGTTTTGGTAGTTGTGGGAGGTATTAACCTCCAAAGATAAACCTTTTACTAGAATGGAATATTCTGAAAGAAAGAGAAAACCTAAACAGATGTGTGAAAACCCTAGAAGACAAGTCGGCTCAACAAAATAAGTAATATTGAAGTATTATATGTCGAAAAGGACAAGTCAACCCTTCTTGAAGATACACATGTTCACCTGGCCAGATTAGTATAAATAGAAGGCACTTGAGATCATTTGGCAACACACTCACACTCAAGAAAGTGGTGCGCAAGTCTAGAGGAAGAGTGTAGCTGCAATGACTCCAATTGGGTACCGGTCTTGGTCCTTGGTTTGGGACTTTCTGCTTGGTGCACTACCTTTGGAGAAAGGTGCACTCTCTCTCTCTCTTGGTTATCTGTTGGGTCTAGTGTTTCTTCCTAGAATCATTCTTTCTATCAAATATTAAGGTGCTCAGGGGTAGATTTGTGCATGTGGTTGGGTGACAATGATGTGACTTGTATATGGTTAAATGTGCATAATATTCTAACAAGTGGAGGATAAGGAGTTGGTATCCATTTCCTTAAATGTACTTCCTCCATATTGGATGCCTTTTGTCTAAGGTATTTTTGCTCATGAGACATTGTTGAAGTTTTTGAATATTTGGGATAAAATTATGTAGGAAGGGACCAGGTCGAAGGCCCATTTAGTGCAATAAAAGGAAGTAGAATAAGTATCCCTCATTGAAAGGAAAAAGAAGGGAAGCCATGAACTAGAACAAGAAGGATAAGAAAGAAGATTAAAGTTAAGGAAAGAAAGACTTGAGTAAGGTGAAATGTTTTAGGTGTCACCAGATGGTTCATTATGCTAGAAAATGTTTGGAGAAGAAGAAGGGGAAGGCCAAACAGGTTGCAATAGGTATTGTAGCATGATCCAATGAGTCATCATCATACTTTGAGATCACCTTCTCCATGGTTTCTTATGTTTCTTCAAACACTAAATCAAGTGTTGGGTGGTATATGGACAGTGGGGCACCAAGACATATGACTTATGACAAGACACTCTTTAGCAAGATTCAAGAGAAAGAGGGAGGTTTGAGTGTGGATTTGGGTGATGATGCTACTTATCACATGAAAGGATTATGATCCATTTCCATACTGAAGCCTTTGTGTGATGTTCTTGAGTTGAATGATGTTTTTTTTATTCTTGGGTTGAAGAAAAATATTATTTTAGTTTCTTGTCTGGTAGATCATTAATGCATAGTTTCATTTGAGGGATAACAATGCACTATCAATGATTTTAGTCTAACTATTCCAATGACTTTGGCTAGAGTTGTGCAAGAGAATGGCCTTTACAATTTGCTTGATGATAATGTGGCACGTGTACATTACAATAGGAAGGTAGATGAGCCTTCTAGATTTGAGGATGCATATGTAGATCATGTATCGTGGGATGCCATGGAAAGAGGTTAACCTATTATGGATCCAATGATTTATTGCAAGCTTTCAATTGATATGACTGTTGTAGAGTGCAAGGATAGGGATGTTGGATTCTCTCAGGGAGAGGGAGTTGACCTTGATGTTGCACTTTCTTCAAGATGCTCTCAAAAAGAGGGAGGTGACCTTATTAAGGTTGTTGCTTTAGTTGCTAGAGGTTTTGAGGTACATCATAAGGATTTTCATGTTCAAATTTTGTCAGTAGCCTTGCAGGGGTTGTTACTTGTATCTTGCACTTGGTATTTCAAAATGGATGAGATTTGTGCAAATGTTTATCATTGTGATTTTGATAGATTTAATTCATGTGTCTTAGCTTGTGTGGATATGTGATCATATTTTTAGGATTCCTTGAACAACTCATGAGGTGGTGTCCACATATTTTAGCCCATGCGGTTTCCTAGAGGGATGATGGATTTTCATAGGTTGTTGATGGTCCAAGGTTATGTTCCTTCATATTAAAAGGTGGTCAACATTATTTGGAGGTTCGAGATGTTTTGATGGGATATTGTGTTGTTGGGTATATTGATACTTCTACAACTTATAGGACCTACATTCTAGCATAGTAGAAGAGTATGGAATGAAAATATGTGAAGTTTAATGAAGATGTGATATATTCTAGTTCGCAAAGTCTCCTTCTATGATTGAGGGAAGAGAGGAGGTTGTTATTCAAGAGGATGATTAATAGGTTAGAGTAGAATTAGGTCTTGGAGTGGACAAGGTGAGGTTGGGGGTGTTAGAATATAGAGGATTGTGCTCATTTAACCATTGACGATACCCTCGTCACCCAACCACAGGCCTTAAGCCACCCTCCGAGCACATTGACCTTGACCGAGAAGAGAATTATGGCTGCAATATATAGCCAAGAGAGGCTAAATTCACCAAGAAAAAGAATATAAACTAAACTGAATAGATGATCCCACCCAGAAGCTAGCGCACCACTCTCCCAGCTTTCCCAGAAAACCTGCGCACCAAACTGTTGTTGCCTGCAACTGCCTGCACATATATTTCTCTCACTGCAACTACTGAGATGACAAATAATGAAACTGACGCCCTATATTTATAGTGGACTGGCCAGTCTAACTGGGGCCGACCTGGCCAATCTAGCTGGGCCGACTTCTCCTTCTGGGCATCAATAAATTCAATATAAATATATTTTTTCAGCCGACAACTTGTCTAGGGTTTCCTTCAATTCTTTTCTTCCTTCCGGAGGATTCTAATCTCGTCATAGGTCATAATCGAGGTTCATACCTCCCAAAGATACCATAATATTAACACTCCCTCCTAGCTAGGGAGGTATGGTCTTGAGCACAACAGACCATTCAACTGGTAGCACCACGAGCACCTGTCATTATTATCCGATTGGATAATCTCCTATGACAACTGGTACAATATCAATTTATAGAACACACTTGTGTCTATTCCAGTAGTACACAACTACTCATACTTTGTGAAACACAATCACAAACTGTCCTTCATAACAAATAACAACCTGCATATAAACAATGTTATGATAAAAATTGTATCATCTGGGCCAATCTTTCATTCACATCTGTGAGATCTGAAAGAATGTCTGGCACCACAATAGTCTTCATCTGCATAGAAACAAGGTTATGATAAAATTGAATCATCTAGGCCAGTGTTTCACTCACGTCTGTGAGATCTGAATGAATGTCTGCCCTCAGTATAGAGTATCAACAATAATCATCTGGGCCAATCTTTCACTCACATATGTGATGTCTAAAAGAATGTCTGCCCTCAATATAGAATATCAACACTGGGCTATTTGCCCCATTCTTCTCAACCAAGGAAGAAGGATTGTTTCTGATTTCTGAACCTGGACCATTTCCCACCATGGGCCATTCTTCTGACACCAAACAAAGTGTAACCTGGAAGGAATGAGTCTACCCTCGAGAAATGCTTGGACCATTCCTTACCCTGGGCCATTCCTCCGACACTAAACAAAGTGTAACCTGGAGGGAATGAGTCTTCCCTAAGGAATCATTGTTCTGGACTATTCCCCACCCTAGGCCATTCCTCTGACACCAAACAAGGTGTAACCTGGAGCGAATGAGTCTGCCCTTGAGGAATAACTGTCCCTGATTTCTGAGCCTGGACTACTCCCCACCCTGGGCCATTCCTCCGACACCAAACAAGGTGTATCCTGGAGAGAATGAGTCTGCCCTCGAGGAGTAACTGTCCGGACCATTCCCCACCTTGGGTCATTCCTCTGACACTAAACAAGTGTAACCTGGAAAGAATGAGTCTGCCCTCGAGGAATGTATGTCCTGCATCAACCTCCAAATGGACGATTCTTCGAAACTGCTCACAACTATGAACTTCGAAAGAATGACTGCCCGGCGAGGTGGACCATTCTACTTGACCACTACTCAGAGTGACTGCCAAGAAGAATGATTGTCCTAGACCACTCCCCATAAATGGGAAGTCGATGTCTATGATACATCAGCAATCAGTCTGCCTCCCATGTTAACTACAATGGGAAGCCACTGTCCGTCAGAAATCTCAATCCACTTTCCGAACAGGAAAGCATCTATCCAATCTGGACTCTTACAAAAATAAATAACATTTCAATTCTCCCTCCTAACTGGAGAGTTATTTAATCACAGAAATAAACATTTTTGCGTACCTTCTCTATCCTGGAGAGTCTTCCCTTTCAACTAAGGGAGTTATTTCCACAATCCCCATCTTCTCTCGGAAATATGCAAACTTGATTCTGGAAAGAGGCTTTGTCAGGATATCTCCTGTCTGCTCATCAGTGGAGATATACTCAAGATTTACCTCTCCTTCCTGGACTTTATCTCGGATAAAGTAGTATTTGATCTCAATGTTATTCGACCTTTCATGAAACACTGGATGCTTGGATAATCTTATACAACTCTGATTATCACAATATATTGTGGTCGATTCTGGAGTCTGATCAAATAAATCGGATATTAACTTCCTTAGCCATACTGCTTCAGTGCATGCTTCACAAGCTTCCATATACTCTTCTTCTGCTGTACTAAGTGCGACAAACTTCTGCTTCTTGCTGCTCCAAGATATCATAGCAGAGCCCAAGATGAAACACATACCTGAAGTACTATTTATGTCTTCTGCACTTCCTGCCCAATCAGAGTCTGTGAATCCATGAAGTTGGATATCACTAGATGTGGTATATTTTAAGCCATAGTTTATTGTCCCACGAATATATCTTAAAACATGCTTTGCAGCTATCCAATGCTATTGTCTTGGTTCCACCTAGAACTGACTTAATGTATTTACAACAAAGCAAATATCTGGTCGAGTATTTACCAAATACATCAATGATCCAATTAGTTTCCGATATAGAGATGGATCTACTGGATCAGAATCTGGGACTTTAATTTTCCTTATATCCGAATTAATAGGAGTGTCCATGGACTTACAGTCCATCATTCCAAACTTCTTAAGGGTATTTATTGCATATTTTCCTTGTCCAAGGAATACTTCACCACGCTTCTGCCATACTTCTAGTCCCAAGTAATAGTGCATGAGACCTAGATATTTCATATCAAATTCAGAGGCTAAATCCTTATTGCACTGAATAATTAGAGATTCTTCACCTATTATGAATAGATCATCAACATATAATAGTAGAATTACAGGTGCATTGTCCACGACTTTGTAGTAAAGGTTTGGATCTGCATGAATCTTAGAAAAGCCAAGTCTGGTTAGATAACTGTCCATCCTGGCATACCAAGCCCTTGGAGCTTGCTTGAGTCCATATAGAGCTTTCTTCAGTCTGCAAACATGAGTGTCTCTAGAGTGTACCTTGAATCCTTGAGGTTGTTCAATATATACTTCTTCTTCGATAGCTCCGTTGAGAAAGGTTGTCTTTACATCCATTTGGTGTAGATTCCATCCCATGGAAGCGGCAAGAGATATGATAGTTCTGATGGAAGTATACCTTGCCACCGGAGAAAAGGTTTCGTCATAGTCTTCTCCCTCCTTCTGGGAGAACCCTCTGGCCACAAATCTTGCCTTATATTTATCCACGCTTCTGTCTGCTGCATGTTTGATCTTGTATACCCATTTTGAAGTTACAACTGATTTCTCTTTAGGTCTGGGTATAGTTCCCCATACTTCATTTCTCATAATGGACTGGTGTTCTTCCGCCATAGCTTCTTTCCATTGTTCCTTTTTAACTGCTTCTTCAAATGTAGTAGGTTCTTCATCTATAAGCTTTGTCATGTATGCTGCATAACTTGAGAATCTTTTCGGTCTTTTAGTCTTCCTGGATGTTCCTTCTGGAACCTTGATTCTTTTTGCGTCTTGTAAGGTGGCTTCAAGCCAATCTGGTCTTTTCTTGTTCTTTGGTATATTATCTGGATCATCGTTCTCACATATCTCCATGGGATGATCAAGTTGATCCTTTTCGTTATTTTCACCTTCTGTGTTTTCTTCATTTAGTTCTTCAATTTCTTCTTCTTCTATAGTTTCTTCAATAGATTTTCTGAAGGCCATTCTTTCATTGAATGTTATCTCTTTGCTTACTTCTATCTTGTGTTGTTCTAGAATATATATTCTGTAGGCTTTGGATGAATCACTATATCCCACAAATATCCCCTTCTTTCCTAAGGGTTCTGGTTTATTTCTTTTATCTTTGGGAATATGAGAATAAACTTGACATCCAAATATTCTTAAGTTTTCTACATTAGGTTTCTTACCTGAGAATGCTTCTTTTGGTGTCATGTCCTTCAATATGCGATGAGGGCTTCTCTTCTAGTAGTCTATATAGATTCCCTTCACGTCTTCCAATAACCCTAGCATCTTCTATGCCAGAATCTTTATGCCATGATAACACCTTTTCATCTATGAAGGCTATTGTGTTTCCTTTGTATTCTAAACATGATATTGATACAAGATTCTTTTCTAAACTAGGTACATACATAACATTGCTTAAGTGAACATGATTACCTGATTCCAGTTTGATGGAGGCTTGACCAAATCCTTCGACGGGGTAGGTGCTTTTGTCTCCAAGCTCCACCTTGTACGATGACTTTCTCTCATTTAGATCTGAGAGTCTTGCTTGATCTCCCGTCATGTGCCTGGAAGCTCCATTGTCGATTATCCACATATCATATTCAATTTTCCCGATAAGTGCTGAGTAATGTAAGAGACTGATTGTTTCGTATATGTCTTCGGTTGACTGATAATTGGTCATGCCTTGATCCAAAACTTCAACTGCGTCTTTTCTCTCTTCTGAGAAAGTCAATAGGTGCGTTGAGTTAGGGCGCATCTGGATATCTTCTCCTTGAGAAAGATGCTCCATCATAAGGTGTCGGATCTGAGAATTAGGGTTTCTGCAACTGCTACTGCTAGTAACCCTAGCTGCAATTCTTTGGAAGCTTCTCCTGCTAGTAACCCTAGTGGCAGTTCCTCAATGAGCTCAATACCTAGCGATTATGTTTCCTTCTAGCGTTTTAGGTTGACTGAAGGGTGTGTCGGCCCATAGCCTGTTAGAATATAGAGGATTGTGCTCGTTTAACCATTGACGATACCCTCATCACCCAACCACAGGCCTTAAGCCACCCTCTGAGCACCTTGACCTTGACTGAGAAGATAATTATGGCTGCAATCTATAGCCAAGAGAGGCTAAATGCACCAAGCAAAAGAATAGAAACTAAACTGAACAGATGATCCCACCCAGAAGCTAGCGCACCACTCTCCCAGCTTTCCCAGAAAACCTGCGCACCAAACTGTTGCTGCCTACAACTGCCTGTGCAGATATTGCTCTCACTGCAACTGCTGAGATGACAAATAATGAAACTGGTGCCCTATATTTATAGTGGACTGGCCAGTCTAATTGGGGTCGACCTCGCCAATCTAACTAGGCCGACTTCTCCTTCTGGGCATCAATAAATTCAATATAAATATATTTGTTCAGCTGACAACCTGTCTAGGGTTTCCTTCAATTCTTTGCTTCCTTCTGGAGGATTCTAATCTCGTCATAGTTCATAATGGAGGTTCATACCTCTCGAAGCTACCATAATATTAACAGGGGGTAGATATTTCCACTCTACTACTCTATCCCACATGATGTTGAGATGGATTACCTAGAGATTACATGATGCACAAGAGAATGTGGGATCACTAAGATCTGAAGTGAGCATAAGTATTCCTCCTAGGAGATATGACACTTATATTGCATTAGCTTCTTCCATTTTTTAGCCTTATAGTAGTCTTGAGGAGGTGTGTGCGATGCCTTGATGGAGGATGATGTTTGGGTTGATCCTGAGACTACAAAAAGTACAAATTTGCAAATGGAAGATTTAGGTGAGTTGCATAGGGAGTAGAATGGTGTTGGTGAAAACACTTTCATAGTAAAGAGGGAGTGT
>ML806172.1:20888-33975 GCA_009831015.1 Picea engelmannii
TCCCTTTTTGGGTGGCATGTTGGCCAAGTATCACTTTTGAACCTTGATTTTGAGGTGGTTCTGCTAGACAATATTTCTTCTGTTGTATCTCCCAATTTTTGGCCCTTCTGGGTATGAAACTTTCTCTTATGTATTTCTATGATGTTTCTTCTCTGCAATGCCACAGGTCTGATCAAAATTGGATGTGCCAAGTGGAATTTACGGTAACTTCCCCACAAATTGTCGATTTTTGGCCTTTCCATGAGATATCACTTGTATAGTGTGCCCCACACAAAATAATTGATATAAAATTCTGAAACTTGCACCCAAAATACTACAAACTGTCCACAATCCAATGCAACCAGTCCCACACAATTTGGATAATCTAGTAAGAATTTATGATTGTTTTACCTGAAACACCTTCTTGAGACTAGTCAATAGGACTAGTCAGATACCCTATCTTACACATGGTGTATCTACAAATTTACGATGACCCGGAAGCTAAAATTTTTACCATAGATACATTACTAATTTCTGTAAATGACCTCCATATTTCAGGGTCTGAAACGTTACATAAATTTTTTTATAGTGAAAATTCCACAATGACTCATTTCAGGATGATTCCAGAACCCTATCTTGTACAGGCTATATCTCCGAAAGTATAAGGCCTCAGGAGTTGAATTTTGAACCCAACGTACCTTGATCCGTATACTAAATATCCTCCAAGCTGTTCCTTCTGAAACATTGTAGAAAAAAAGTTATAGCGAAAATTCCACGGTGTCTCAGATGTAGCAGCGAAACCCCAAGACCTTGAGCTCTGATACCATATGTTAAGAACCAAACATCAATATAGCATAGAAAAACCTTAGGAAAAGTAATCAACGCCTTGAGAAAGAGATAATTTCAGATAATAAGCCTCTTTGAGGGGGCAACCTCCTTTTACCCCACTTAAATGTTCAAGTACAAGATGATTCAAAATCAAAATGTCTCCTTGGTATATATAGGAGACTAAGAGGTATAATTACAACTAATGACCTAAAGATGACATAAATAAAATAACATTACTAATATAATATGCCCCAATTAAGGGGTAATAAATAACATTACTAATCTAATATGCCCCAATTAAGGGGTAATGAGCCAATATTAAGGCTTAACAGAAAACGATCATCCACAATGATCACATGCATCTGCAATTCATGCAGACACAAGGAGAGTTACAAAATGACCACCATCATAAGTGGTCCACATACCTGCAACAATTCTGATTGAACATCAAGTATAAGAAAGCTAGCAATAACCATGTTTCATATTGCCTCAATAGACCCTTGATTATGGCGTTAAAAACAATTCTTAGCTCCTATTAGCATGACACCTTTGGATGGCCACATTTATACAACAATGAATCTGAATTTGTTTCTACCTATCGAACATTGAGCGTGGGAAAACTAGTTTGAGAGTTTCATCTCTAGGATGGACTGATATTACATATGAGCCATATTTGTGTTCCTTGAAGTGAGAATGACAATTTTATTTGGGAATCTCATTATAGATGGATGGTAGGACACTTTGGTGTGGAAAAACTAGTGGTAGTACTGGAAAATATTTTTTATTAACCGAAACTTCAACAAGATGTCGACCAATTTATTAGATCTTGAACTGACTGCACTATTTCCAAACCCTCCATTAAGAAATAGGGGCTATGCACTCCTCTTCCTAATTTGATAGTCCTTGGGAGTTCATCTCCATGGATTACATATCCGGTCTACCTTCAACCAAGCATGGTAATGACTTTATATTCATGGTTGTTGATAAATTCTCTAAGATGGAAGTTTGGACACCTTGAAAGAAGAGTATCACAACTGAGAACACTTCTAAGCTCTTATTTGAGCATGTTTGGGTTCATTTTGGGCCCCCACAGACCATTATTTCAAATTGAGATAGTAGGTTCCTGATTACTTTTTGGTCCATCCTATGGTCAATGATGGACACCAAGATAACTAAATTCACTACCTTCCACCAATATTGATGGACAAATATTGGTAGTCAACAAGAGCATTCAATGTTTAATTACACACATTGAATGCTCTTGATGTACTTATTGAAGAAGTGACTTTTCCCTTTGTTTGATAATCATTGACTTCGTCAATAATTATATTTATTCATTGCTCATATATACATTTGAAGATAGTCATTGATTTCATGAAGTACTAACCCACTGCAAGCACATTCTAGTTTTCTTTGTTTTGTCTCGCAAACAGGTGCATCATCAGTGGTCTTATCTCTTTGACTACCTCTCTTTGGGCAGGAATCTGTGAAAGGGGTTTTCCTTGACTTGGCCTTTACTCTTTACCCTTCCTTAATCCAGTTTGCCTTAGGGACGTCTCCCTTGGACTT
This sequence comes from Picea engelmannii, assembly GCA_009831015.1. Lineage (NCBI taxonomy): Eukaryota > Viridiplantae > Streptophyta > Pinopsida > Pinales > Pinaceae > Picea > Picea engelmannii. The sequence goes on from ML806172.1 coordinate 23,265, forward strand.
GCCCTCCTAAATAGAAAGAGCTCCCCATTGAGGTGATAGTGGGTGGGGAAGCTCCTGTTACGCCGGTTTCAAGCCCTGACTCAAGCTCTTGGACCTTCTCCTACAAACCGTGCGATAACAGTCCACAACCCTTTTAAGGTGTGCTTGGGGTTCTATCCATTGGTCCCCATTGATGTATATCTTCCCATTGAAGCTACACAGGAGGAGTCCTCCCATGCTCAGACTAAGGTTGATCGAGTAGCAGATGTTTTGAATGAATCTATCACATCCAACAACAAGTTCATGATAATTTTCAGAAATCCAACGCCAAGTACAAGGAGCACCATGATTAGCATAGGGTATCACACAAGTTCCAAGTGGGAGATAAGGTGTGGTTTCATTTGTATAAAGAGAGCCTCATATGACCACAACAAAAGCTTCACCCACTTCGATACGAGCCTTACACCATAACCAAGGATATGGGTGAGAATGTTTTTGAATTAATTATTCTCCTTTTCCTTGGCTTTCACCCTATATTTAATGTGGAATTGCTGCAAACATATTTTCCACCTCTCCTGGACACTTTGAATGTGTTGAAGCACTTAGCCTCTAGAGAATTGAATCCTAATTACATTGAATAGGAAATGGTTGATTGGATCATGGACACCAATATGAAGGTCACCTTCTAGCAGAACATCCAACTCTATCGGGTCGTCAAAGCCAGGCAGTTTCTTCAATAGGGAAAGTGGCTCACTAGAAGTTCCCCATCTGATGGAGGAACTTGAAGCAATGGGAACCATTTCTTCCTAAGGGGGGAGGAATGTTCTAGGTGGATACTGGTGGCCACCCACCTATTCCACTAATTCATAATGGTTCCACATCTTGGCGGTTTTTCTAGAGTTTTCAGGTCCCAAAACTTCCATGGCCATTTTTAGGACCTAAACGATGTTTTTTTGGCACAACCGCACCCAACATGTAAATAAAGGAAGACGTTGGGTTGTTTGAAATGTGTACTTCTTGGGTATACATTTCCTATGGGTTACCGAGTGCCCCAAATGGATATTTTATGCAAACGTTATGCCCCCAGGAAGTTGATGTATCAACTAACCACATCGAGGCCCATAAACCTTTTGGAATTTCATCATTTGGGGTTAGAGTTTTGGATGTTTATGGTTTTCCCATTGATTCTTTATGTTAAAAATATTTTTTGGCCTCTTTGTAATCATATTCTTGCAAATGAGCATAGCCGACACATCTCTTTCTTTAGGAATAAACTACCACCATTCTAGCTAGTTTGTGCACTTTGCATTTACAGTCTTTTGTATTCCATTCATTAATAGAATATGAGTTCAACTAGATTATTTTGTTTCTTGCAACATTTTTGTGTGTTTCTTTGTTATATCTCTGACTTCATTTTGTTCTCAACATAATTTGGATCATGGATCCAGGTTTGTCTCCTACTTTCTTTTTAAAAGTTAGTTACTTAATTACAATTTGCTTGACTATGTTTTTGGGATTGAGTGTGGTATTTTGGTTATTGGTCTATTTTGGTTGTAACCCAAAACCATAGGATAACTTTCTCCATCGACATGGATTCATATATATTTTTTCTTCATTAGATTAACAAATTTTTCATTTCAAAAAGAAAAATAAAACAAGAAATGTGCTAGGGTAGAGATTTTGAGTGTTTCAAAAAGATTGCATTGGTGTGATTAGAGTTTGATGATATTGTTCATCTCTTTGTATTGTCTTGAATGGTTTTTGAGTGAATGTGAAGTTGTATTTTTTATTTTAAAATCTAAAAAATAAAAATATCTCTTCCCTTCCTTAGATAGAGTTCATTGAACATAAAAGTTGCATCTCTTGCATACATATTTTCTCTTCTTTTGTATTGGACACGAGTCAAAACATCATTGAAGTTGCACCCATTCCATTGAGTAATTAACAAACATAGAGAAAAATAATTCTTAATTTAAAATATATTAGGCTCTTTTTCTTCATAGAAAACCAACACTAGATAGGATTCAGGGCCTTGGTGTAGGACTAGAGTGTAAACTCTCCAAGGCCACCTAAACTAAACCTAGAAGTCATTAGTGAGAGCATAAATACATTGTCACAATGTGTGTGTCAGGAAGCTCCTCTAAAATAGGATTTAAGAACGAGGTCACATTGGGGGAAGTAGAGTGATATCATCTCTCTGCTTGTTTTAGTGTTTGCTACACTGCTTGGATTACTAGGTGTACAATGGTTTCAGAAGTGTTGTGCTTCCTTGTGAGGTAACACTTATTGAATATTCAAGATTTATTTCCTTTCCCATACGTGTGACACAACCTTTGAATATTCATTCAGTCACTAATTTTAAGGTGGTAACCATAGCGACCTTTCCTAGGTAGCTAGAGAGGTGTATGCAAGTGGAAAGATCTTGTAGTACCTGGGGCATATGTTGAAACTTTATTTTTTTGGTAAAGAGGTGGAACAAAACATGAAACAAAGGACACAGTACTGTAGTGATCCAATAGGATCTCAGTGGCCACCCACCATTTCCAACTGGCTCAAAACAATTTTATTGCAACTTACTATTTTTAGTAGTTTTTTCGGTTCCTGAACTTCCGAGACCATTTTGAGGGCCTAAACGATGTTGTTTCATGATTGGAAACCTCAATAATAGCCAAAGGCTTTGCTTTGTCCCCATAAATGAAGCTCCTCATCAATACCTTTCCAACAAGCTATCGTGTGCCTTAAACGAAGATCATATGCAAAAGTTACGACCCCAGGAAGTTGATGTACTAACTTATCCCAACAAGGCCCACATGACTTTTGGTGCTTCATCTCCTAGGTTAGGTTTTTGGATGTCTAGGGTTTTGGAATTCATGTTTATTGTAAAAATTCCTTCAAAGCCTCATTGTACTCATCTTCTTGCGAATGAGCGTAGTCGTCACATCTCTTCTTAGAGATAAAGTGCCACCATTCTAGCAAGCATGTTTTTAGTCTTCATTTTACAGTTTTCAGCATATTTCTTATTTAATAGAAGTCAAGTTTTATTGTATCTTTGTTATTGTTCACTGTGTCTCTTTGTTAATATTATAAAATTGTGCTTTCATTTTGTTCTGCTCATAAATCTAGATTAGTGGTATTAGAGTAGTCTTCTCCTTATTGTTTTGTAATGCATGTCCCCGACGCAATTAGGGTATAGAGAGTTGGGTCTCGAGCTTGTTTCTCTTGAGGAAAACTGCTTTTGCACTCCAAATAAACCGTCGATGGTGGGTGAAAATAAAGACGATGGGACATGAGATCCTTTCAAAATGTTGCTCGAGGAATCCTTTGAGTGACAGAGGAATGAGATGATGGACATATTTTCACAAATCCTTCGATGACTGCTGACAAGTGACACATCCACCTCAAGTAGAGGCACCACCCCCTTCAAGGTACAGATCAATTTTGATATTCCTATATTTTAAGGTCAAATAGATACAGATGTCGTAGATAAATGGTTAAACCTTCTAGAAGGGTATTTTTTTGTCCACAACTTTTTCGATAGAGAAAATATTACATTTATGCTCCTCAAGGTCGTCCCCCATGTCAAAAATTGGTGGGAGACTTTCTGTGAGCAAAAGGAAATAGAGGGATCCACATTATTTGCAGTTGCACCCACTTGGGGTTCCTTCATGGATTCTATTAAGTAACAATACTACCATGTTGGAAGTTATGACGACTTGTATATGTTAGTCATCCATGATTTCCTTGGCTGGAGAGGAAATAGGCACATAGGTAACCACAAACCAACTTGAGGTTAGAAGCTAGCCCTTCCAACCTAGAGAAAGCTCTATCTTTCAAATCAATCACTCAAAGGATTGATTTGATATTTCATTCAAAGGCTAGATCTCTAGATCAGGGTAGAATTTATAGAGTTGGTGGCAGAGCAGATAAAAATTCCATTGGAAAATGGAGTCAGAGGGTCAGAGATCATAGGTGGTTTGCTAAACACTTGGTGAATTGAAAGATAACTACTCATAGGAAACGTAGAAAACACTTATTTAAGCTAATAAATATCGTTGTAGACAGAAGATCATAGAGAAAACAAATAACCCCTTTGGGAATCTATCAAGGATGAATCCCAAGGTCATTACAACAGAAAAATAATTGAAAATACATGCAACAGAGCATCAGATGTAGATGAATTCTAATACATATGCCTCACTTACCATTAAATAAGAAAATATTAACACCAATTGATTAATACAATGCGAACACGTACAAAATAGGAGCACATGCATAAAGAAACATAGTCACATGTATCTCTGGAGTCAAATTCCAGGTACTTCTCATCCAACAAATTGCATAAATCTCATAAAATAGTTTACAATATGCACTCAATAAAACTCTTCCTCACACACTCCAACCCTTTACATATTGAAAATCATGCAATAAATACAAATGGATCGCCCTTGGACTAAGGGATACGAGCTTAACTGCTTCCAAAAAGATGGAACAAAGTGTTGACCAAAATAGAAACAACTCTAGCTACTCTCCTTAAAACTAGGCAACTTGTTTGACTGAATTGATTTCATTCAAATTGCTTTAACAAAATACATGCTAGATGTCAATCATAATGTTATTTGGATTTAGATGTCGTTGGAGGTGAACTCGCATGTCTTGTTGACTTGTTCCTATTGATTTGGAGGCGTTCTGGATGATTTGTTACAGTTGCGTAGTGAGTTCGTTGCGCAACATAAACCTACAGGAAATGCGCAGCAGGTTGGGCAGCGAATGCCCTGTTTTGGATTTGCTCTTTTGTGTGATCTTAAGATAAACTCTTCAATGTTCATAATAAAATTTTCATGAGCATCCTAGTTATGATTTGCAAATCATATTTTGGATTTGCAAATGCGCAGGAAATGCGAGCGCAGCAGGTTGGGCAGCCAATGCCCTGTTTTGGATTTGCTCTTTTGTGTGATCTTAAGATAAACTCTTCAATGTCCATAATAAAATTTTCATGAGCATCCTAGTTATGATTTGCAAATCATATTTTGGTATTGAAGGAGTAATAAATTTAGGACAGTCACATGAAAAAAGTTCATCATACAGAGCCTCGTCACTTCTCTGCATTCTGGACATCTTCTCTCCATACTTCTCTTTCACCTGATTATTCACATTTTCCTCGACGAAATTCATTTGTGGACAAGTGGAGAGGCATATAGCCAATAAAGTATACATATTTTCATTTTTCTTCAGGATTTGATCAAACTATGGAGATTTTTTTTTTTATGGAATTGTTTAGTCTTCACTATATACAACAAAACTTGAATGAAAGCCTGCATTGTCTCAACATACCTTCTCATCATAAGGTTGAAAAATCCATAATAATAAATAATTTTGATATGGCTTCCAATCACATAATTGCAAACACCTGTCTGGTTACATTTATAGGTGCTAATCACTTGAGCCCATTTTACCACTATAGGAATGACTCCACCGTCCATCCAACAAGAAGCTTCATTGCCATAGTTGACACTCCAAACATGTATATTATCATTCCCTAGGCCTGACATCACAAATTTTCCATCTTGGCTGAAAGATGTCTCCAGAGCTTCACCATTGGGAACAGTTTTCACATTAAAACTACGCACCATTGTCCCTTGATATGCATCCAAGACACATATATTGTTATCGATGGTAGACAAAAGAATTAGCTTCCCATCATTGCTAAATTTTATCTATGATGCCTCGGATTTGTATTCTTCCACACTGAGGGTATCAAATGGCTCATTGGAAATAGAAAAGACAAGCGCTTGTTCATCATATGCTACAACAACTTTTTTTTTAACTCGACTCATACCTCGACACTTATCTGCTCGTAGATCCCAAAGAAGCACAGTGCGATAAAAGGAGCCTGACAAAATGGAATTGTTCAGAGTAGACCCATAGTTTCCGCAAGAATCAGTATACCAGGTTTCCAAAATAACAATCTCCACCGCTTGTCCTCGACAACTTGAGAAATCCTGGAGGACCTTCATTAGGTACTTTTCTTGTCGGGTGATCTTTTGTAGCTTGGCGTTTAACATTAAACCCTGGGCGCATGTTCTTGACACACATCACTTGTATATTGTCTTGCTTACATTTTTTTGGCAGAAATTGGTGAGGATATTGACACATATGACGATTATCTGTATGTTGAACACGTTGTGGATGAATCCTCCTTTATGGCTTGGCGCTAGGTGCGTGATTTGGTGCTCGTATTTAGACGTTGGATTGAAATTTAGACTCTAAAGATTGGGATTAGAGTCCAATAATTATTTAATAAAAATGAGGGTGCCAGAGAATGAATATTTCCAGAGAGCCTATTGTCATTGAGATGAATGTGACCACAATGAGTTGTATTCCTACTCTGTGTTGGTAAATGAATGCTTTTATAGGTGTTCCATCTTGATAGATGGTGCCTTATGGTTTTAAAAGCTTTGCATTTTATTTTTACGCCTCCTTTGTATTGGAATTAGAATTGATAGATTAATCATGTTTTTAATTATAAAATCTTAATTATAAAATTTAATTGGATGAGATGCTCGCATATTTTTCGTTCCAATGAATAAGATTGTAAGAACTAACTCCCTTGCATTTATAAAATAGTAAATTCATCATGTTTATTTTTTCACTTTTACTAAACATGATTAAAAAATCACTGTGTATGATTACTACACGTTTTGTATTTTAAAATTATTTTATATGAGATAGGCTGCTGATTACAGTAGCCACGATTAAATTTATGGAAGACACGATTAAATTTATGGAAGACAGGCGTACTTGAGGCTTTAATATTCCTGAGGCAGGGAACGTTTTGGTTTCTGATGTCTGAACCGTCTCAGACGTTTAATGCGCTCAAATCGACTATGCGTTTAAGGGTTCAATAATTTTCTTTGGACCGAGGAAAACAGGCTTTCCAAGGGTTCAATAATTTGTAGTAAATTTTATCAGGTCTGTGGATCATTGCAGGCGTTGTTGTTGTCCACGGTTGACGAGAAAGATAAGAAGATCACTCTAATTGTAATTGGAGATGCAGATCCACTGCGCCTCGCCGGTAGTCTCAGAAAATTCGGATTCGCAGATTTGGAGAGTGTCGAACCTTCTAAAAAACCAGAGAAGAAACCTAAACCTGACAAAGGACAACCCGATGACAAAAGGGCGCCCGAGAAAAAGGCTGCCGACAAGCAGGAAGCGTTGCATCAGAACTTTACCTATGTCATTCTTCCAACAAGCTGTGATCACTACAGCCGCTATACTTATTACTGGAGCGAGGAGAACCCCAATTCCTGCTGCATCGTCTGAATTTCTTGATTCATCTTTTAATTTTTAAGTCAATATGTTTCTTTATGAGTTAGTATTCATCTGATCTACATGTAGTGAATTCAGGGGAAATTGTATAGAATAAAGATAAATGCACGGATTCATCTTCTAATTCGCTGCTGGTGAACGCCGAAAGGCTTATTACTGATAAAACTAAATGTGGTAAAAAGACTTACAGCTGGTAAAATTATGTGGCCTAATTGTAAATATGTTACTTCATTTCATCTCCAAAGATTTAATTTTCTGAACAAATAATAAGCAAATCTTTGAAGGGCTCGGATTTGCGTGCATATAACGCAGAAAATTGAGAGAAACCGCTCAGAAAATTGAGAGAAACGCATATAACGCATAATAAACAAATCTTTGAAAGGCTAGGATTTAAACGACTAGACACCAGTTAATCAGAAAATATTGATTGGTAAAATGCCGATGTTAATCTCAATATTTAAAACTTGAATCCATAAATGTCAGTGTTACAAAACTACCAAGTCATTCAAGGTACTAATAAATGCATTTCTCTTACATTCATCGACTTAATTTTTCAAAAACTTTATGGTCTTTTAAAACTTCAATAACAGCAGAGCAGAATCTCGCAGCAGAGATGGAGATCTACGCCCCCATGAAGAAGAGGAGAGGGGAGGATGAAACCCAGATGCCGAATGTTTTCATTCCTTCATTCCAATTCCACCACAATAAGCAACGATATAATCAGAAAAGTAGTGTTGGGGAATTTACCGGTGAACCGGTTGAAGGGCTTGGAGCAACGTATAAGCTGTCTGCAGTCTATACAGAGTTGATAAAGCAAATAGCTCTGCAGAAATCCAATCGATCAGATCAGGAGCTCGATAGGCGCTGTGCAGAAATCCAATCGATCAGATGAGGAGCTCTAAAGGCGTTGGGCTTGTTCCGTTGGTCTAAAAAATGAAACGCTAATCACTATGTGGTAATAATTGGAACTGGTGCCCTCAATATAAAATGTCTGTGATAATCATTTAAATGTGGTAATTACATATCTTTATTGTAATTAGGTAAATGTTAAAAAGTAAATATGTTAATTGATGCCTTGACAAATGCAAGAAAGTTATGAACAATAAATCTGATCCATTGATTTTGGAGGACGACTAAGAATATGCCAGTATCTTCAATGCATAGCCATCAGATTAGGGTTTAAGTTTAAATAAAATTAAAAGATCATTAATTGTACCCATTATCAATAGGTATAAACCTTTCCACATAATTAATACAAATTCAAAAAAATTAAACACACCATATACGGGAATGTAGATTTGCTTGTATATTATAAATATCACTGAGATTCTTAATCATCGAATTTGATACAAGATATTTGTACCAAATTGTATAGAATAAAGATAAATGCACGGATTTGTGGCTATAGAATAAAGATATTTCTAATACATGACTACATAATTTTATTTTTCGACAAATTCAAAGGTGGTACATAATATTATTTGGTTGTGATTATTTCTGGTACAAATTCAAGAAAATAAAGCGCACCATGTGCACGAATGTAGATTTGCGAGTAATGGTATATTGCTCATTATTCGATGTTGATTAATGTAGATTAATATATTTAATAATCGGCAAATCTACCACTTTTAATGTAGATAATCTAATTAATTAAAAGTGGTATATCACTTTGCTTATATCAACCTTTTAATTACAAAAGGTTGTCCTCATAATGTGACGATTGGCCCCATATACGCCATAGTTAATAATACATTAGTAAAAGATAGATTAATATATTTAATAATCGACAAATCTACCACTTTTAATGTAGATAATTTAATTAATTAAAATTGGTATATCACTTTGTTTATATCAACCTTTTAATTACATAAGGTTGTCCTCATAACACATAATATGAGTTAATACATTATTACAAAAGGTTGTCCTCATAATGCATTAATCTATAATGTTAATATAAACTGGATTTACTTAATTTACTTTATATTTTATTAAGATACAAGTGTTGAGAGAATAGGTCGATTGGGTTTTGCGCCACTCCGTGCATTGAAATTAGGGTTTATGTAGACTATTTTGTGTGAAACAAAAGCAATTTTAGGTTTGTGTAAATTGTCCAACTTGGCGAACCTCTCACATAAAAACTAAATTGAGTCTTCAAAAAATAATAAGCTACAAATTCCTTAATCTATAATGTTATTATAAACCATTGTATTACTATATTTATAATTTACTTTATTAATATTAATTTATAATGTTAATATAAATAATTATATTACTATATTTATAATTTAAATTATTAATATTAATCTAATGTTTTACAATTTCATAAATTTATCCTTAGCATTAATTTTGTTTTATTTTACCCAGTGTTTATAAGTGATAATTATTGTTTTGACTATCGTTTAAATTATTAAAAAAACAAGTGTAATGAAAAGTAAAGTTATTAAAATTCACCTCTTAATTTTTATAAGGGTTAGTTGAAAAAATATAAACATAGATATCAATATAAATATCAAATGTATTTTTATTTGATTATTAAAAGATTTTTTTTTTTGAAATTGTAAATAAGAATAATAAAGATTCGTTTTGGGTAAGAAAGTCATCAGGTAGCAGACGGTCATACAACCGCGGATCAGTGTGAGCGCCTCCCTTGCGGCTCTGCACACGTTTTGGAGCAGGGATCGCCCTCCCTCTGCGTTGTTTGCTGGTGGTCGGCGCCTCTGCGATTTGGTGGACGGCGTCCTGCTACGATGGCCCCAAATCCGGACGCCGAGATGGAAGAAGATCCCATGGAAGCATTCAAAGAGTTAATCCGCTCGGCAGGATCGAAATCCAAGCCCTCTCTCTCGTCTAAGTTCGTTAAGAAGAGGGAAGAGATCCCTTCGCTCGAGCTATCTCCAAAGGAGCCTTGCAATCTTGCCCTTCTTCTAGCAGAAAATGCCCTCATCGAAAAGTTTACGGGGTTATGGCCCAGCCCCAAAACGGTGGAGGCATGGATGGATGATCGTTGGAAGTCCCTGATACAAGGAGAAGTCTCTTTGTGCGCAGTAGGCAGGGGTTTCTTTGTCTTCAGCTTCTCAAGGACAGCGGATCGTGATCTAGTCTTCAGATCTGGACCCTATTTCATGGGGGCGAGAGGGCTGTTCTTAGCCCCCTGGACTCTTGACTTCAATCCCGGAGCCGAGATCACCGCAGCCCCTGTTTGGGTTAGGCCGCCTCATCTTCCCTTTCATCTCTAGGGGAAAATCTCTCTAGAGGACATCGACAATAAGCTAGGGCGTTTCCTGGACAGTGTGGAGCCGAAAGGGGATCAGTATACCTGCGCTCGAATTTGTGTGGAGGTTAACCTTGAGGAAGGTCTTCCGGAAGCCATTAAGCTCTCCCTGGGGGAATGGTGCCATATCCAAGA
>ML806172.1:40787-81004 GCA_009831015.1 Picea engelmannii
ATTAAACCTTCAGAAAAAGAAATACACTAGAGATACAGGTGCCAGTTGTCCCGCCTATACAGGAAACCAGGACAGTTGGTCTGTCCACAGCAGCATGCAAAATCAAACACCATGTTTTGCCACCCTGCCCGAAGGAAACCAGGGTGCATATCCATCTTCATTAGCAGTTTAGTAAAGTCTGTTCTAATGCTAACTAAGCTAGTAACTAAAGAGCTACAGCTCTGATAAACAACAAAAGAAAAGGAGTTGGAGACCATAGGAAACAGTAGAACCTATTCGCCGGAGTCCTCGCAGCCTTCCTTCGCCTTGCCGCCATTGACAGGGATGACATAGGGTTGAGCACAGGTGGGGCATTGACACCAAGGTGTGGCCCTGGAGTAGGCTGCGTAAAGCATGTCCAAGCGTTGGCTAACGCAGACGACTCTGAAAATTTGATCATCCACCAGGCTGCGTACCTCAAAGATCATGTTCAGGTGCTCTGGATGTAGGAATGGTGGTGATGGCGACGAATTTGTTTCAGCCTCCGTTTCCGGGTGGCCCTGCGTCTTCCTCTGTGGCTGCGAGTTGACTGTGCATTCTGACAGCTCCTCCTCAACTAGGCAAGTGTCGAACTCTGCATTCGGAGCGTCACTGGGGCCGCGAGTCTCTTTCAAATCGGGTGCTGGTGCTGCTTGTCCAAAGCACGCTGGGGGGTCCCAATTATCCGGGACAATAAACAGTCGGCTCTCAGAGAAGTCCGGTGGGAGCTCTATGGACAGGTCTTCTTCGACATAAGTTCGAGGGGGCGAACTTGTTTTTGTGGCGTTCCCGCGTTGTTTTCTTTTGGCCAGGAGCATAGCTCTTTCAAAACGCTTGTGCCTTTTCCTTCTTGAATCAACCGTGTACCAGCCAACTCCTCTACGGGGTCGCCCCCTTGCCCATGGCATGGTGAGAGTGAGGGCTAGTGCCAGGATGCCTCCTGTGCGGCGGTTCTTGCTCTACTCGACGAGCTTTAATTGCATTCTGAGAGGTCCAGTTAAATGGATAATGACATAAACTATGGCTACCACCATTAACACTGAGAGCTTAATGCTCTGGCTGACCAGCCTTTGCTCACACGTGAGAGGCCCCATTGATAACTAGAGGCCGACGGAGGTGAAAACCTTCATAAATGGTTGTGGTTTGAGGTGAGAGCCACCATAAATGGCCTCTCCCTTCGCGCCTCCACGTGCCCTTCCTTTCCGTCTGGCACCCCATCCGGGGTAATGTATTAATATATTAATAATATTTTACTAAATGTATTAATGTATTAATGCATTAATGTATAAATAATGCTTTACTAATGTATTAATGTATTATATACATTGATGTATTAAATACATTAATGCATTTAATACATTAAAGCATTATTAATAATTAATACATTAATACATTAGTAAAGCATTAATAATTAATACATTAAATACATTAATGTATTTAATGTATTAAATAAGTTAATCCATTAAATAGGTTAATCCATTAATACATTAAATACATTAATGCATTTAATACATTAATATAATTAATGCATTAATATATTAATACATTAAAGCATTATTAATAATTAATATATTAATACATTAGTAAAGCATTATTAATACATTAATGTATTTAATGGGTTAATGTATTAAATACAATAATGTATTTAATACATTAATGTCTTTAATACATTAATGTATTAAATACATTAATATATTAATGAATTTAATATATTTAATACATTAATGTATTAATGGATTTAATTATTAATGTATTTAATATATAAATATATTAATGTATTTAATACATTAATATATTAATGAATTTAATTATGAATGGATATAATTATTAATGTATTAAATGTATTTAATTCATTAATGCATTAATATATTAATGGATTAATTTATTTAATGTATTAACTTATTAAATACATTGATATATTTAATACATTAAATACATTAATCTATTTAATGTATTAAATAGATTAATGTATTAAATACGTTAATCCATTAATGTATTAATGTATTAAATAGGTTTTTGTATTAAATACGTTAATCCATTAATTCATTAATGTATTTAATACATTAATGCATTAATACATTAATACATTAAAGTATTATTAATAATTAATACATTAGTAAAACATTATTAATACATTAATGTATTTCAATTTTTTTAATACATTAATGTATTAATGAATTTAATATATTTAATGTATTTAATACATTAATGTATTAATGTATTAATGTTATTTCAGGCATGTTGGTTGTCAATTAGCAACAACCACTTTTATGTAAAAGGTTGTTGATATACGTCGAGTGGCGTCATTTTCCACCTTTTTCAATTAATGATGTAGATCGGCCTATATCAACCACTTTTTATATAAAAGTGGTTGTTGCTAGTTATAATCCATGAAAATTATAACACATTTCTCTGGAGAGTTAATAAATTGTTGTTTAAATATGATGATGAATACAAACCTCATTTACGCGTAGTGCATAAATGTTATCCCCTTGTGGGATCCTCCTCCATGTCTTGACACTTGGACTTTGACATTCAATTATATAGATATTAAGCCCAGCCTTTTTTTTTGAACAGTGATGGATTTAGTTCTCGGGCTTTGATGCTTCAGTGCTCGAAGCCCGAAAACATAAGTGAGACAAAATTATAATTTTTTCCGAAAGAAAACTAAGATTTTGATGTGATAAACAATGCATTCAGTGTCAGGAGCATTTTAATCTATGGCGCTACAACATGAGTGCATACTACAAAGTGCTAAAATTTATATGCAGTGTTTAATGAATTTTTATTAATGAATACCTTTTAATAAATATTCATTAAACACTTAAGAATTTTAGCAAGCCAGAAAACATAAGTGAGACAAAATTATAATTTTTTCCGAAAGAAAACTAAGATTTTGATATGATAAAAAATGCATTCAGTGCTAGGAGAACTTTAACATTTTAATCTATGGCACTAAGACATGAGTGCATACTACAAAGTGCTACAAAATCACCCATAAATCGACATAAATTTATAGGGTGATAACACTAGCTCCAATGTGGATGGCGTCCTCCCTGTGAAGCGACAAAGAACTCGAAGACCAATGCCAAACCATTCAACTATTTCAAACCCTGTTATTCTTCACTTGCAACCTGTACCTGTTCTAGACCTGAGCCAAAACCACTCTCCAACTGCTAACTAAAATATGAAGTTTCTAACATTTACATTGCAAACTCAAACTGTAACTACAAACTGAAAGATGCTTAGTCATCTGAGCTTATTCAAGGCACACAAGTTCCTACTCTAAGTTGTCGAAGCATACCATCAGATCAAATGATAGAAAAATGCCAATCTAACCAGTCCAATAGTTGATCAGATACCATGGCCTTTTGATTATGCTTCAGTAAAATAAAAACTAGGCAATGTAATGGCGAATACAACACATGATGCATTTTGTCTCCACAGTTAAAACTTAGCTGAAAATTTAAACTAAAAAAACTTTCCATATAAACTGATACAGGATCATAAAAATCATAATCTGTGTGATAACCCTTTAGGTATTCTGTAATTTGATTATCATGATTGAACTCTCTATGGTTACTCTTCATATCAAAGCAATCCTCAATATTCACAACTGAGGGCAGTGCTACCACTTCTTGTTTTAGCAGGAAAAGGCTTTCAAGAGACTAATTTTGACAGTAAAAAATTTGGGACTGAATTTGAGCTTCTAAGACCTCAATATCCTCTTCTTCAGTTTGTGAGCAGATGTTTCTAAAAAATAACTCCTTTTCTCCAAACATTTGCATGAACGTAAATAAATAGAAAGAAAATTTGAGAAAGATTCATCCACTTGATCATCATCAAACATATCAAAATGTTCTTTAAAACCTTCAATAGAAAGCGGGTATGTTATCTCCTCAATCAGCTTTTCACAGGATTGATCTTCAATTAATTTAAAATGAAATGTCTCACATAACATCTTCAATGAAATATTCCCTTCCTAAAAGGAGAATAATAAACTAACATTACATATCATTTTCACTCTTTTGAGGATGAATCCTTTTTAAAGCAAGACAGATTTTTTCAACATCAAAATCCGATGCACATACAACACCTCTTAAAGTAAGTTTCAATAACCATTTGAAATTTTTTATTATCATCATGTTGAACATATGAAAAAGGAATTTGTACAATTGCAGCGGTAGAGATTTACTTACCTTCGAAAGTGCTTGCAGTTGCCACAACACCTCCTAAATTTGTCATTAAACCAATGGAGTAACCAGTGAGACTTTCACAATGTAGCTTTTACAAAGTGTGGAGTCGCCATGAAAACTTCGAGTTCTGGATTCTTCTGAAAATTGGAGTCGTCAGGTGAATGTTGCACATCCTTCCCGTGTCTCATTGTTGTTCACTATCAACAATCAAATCTGTTCTTTGTCTTTTCTGCTCGAGACTTTTGTTCCTGGCAGCGGCATCAAAATGTTAATACTCCGTAATTTTTTTTTGGCTAAAAAGGAAATAAGCAGAGAGGTAATCATAAACCAACTTGAGGCTGGAAACTAGCCCTTTCAACCTAGAGAGAGCTCTCTCTTTCAAATCAATCACTCAAAAAATTGACTTGATATTTCGTTCAAAAACGATCTCTAGATCATGCTAGAATTTATAGATTTGGTGGCAAAGAAGATAAAAATACCATTGCCGCAATGGATTCATAAGGACATAGATCAGTGGTTGATGAGTGTGTCCAACAAACCACCATTGATCTCTTATCCTATGACTCTGACTGTTTCAGAAAAAAGATTAAAAATACATGCAACAAGACTCTGACTGTTTCAGAAAAAAGATTAAAAATACATGCAACAAAGTACATATGAATTTTGATACATATATCACACTTAACATTAAATAAGAAAACATTAACAGCAATTGATTAAGACAATGAGAACACAGACACAATAGGAGCACATGCATAAAGAAACAAAGTCACACGTATCTCTGGAGTCAAATTTTAGGTGCTTTTGATCCAACAAATTGCATAAATCTAAGAAAATAGGTTTCAATAAAACTCTTCCTCACACACTCACCAACTCTTTCCATATTGAAAATCTTGCAATAACGACAGATGTCTCACCCTTAGACTAATGGATACGAGCTTAACTGCTTCCACAAAGATAGAACATAGTGCTGACCAAAATAGAAATAGCTCTAGCTACTCTCCTTAAAACTAGGCAACTTGTTTGACTGAATTGATTTCATTCAAATTGATTTAACAAAATACATGCTAGATGTCAATGATAATGTTCTTGTGCTTAAGATGTCGCTGGAGATGAACTGGCATGCCTTTCTGACCTGTTCCTGTCGATCTGGAGGTGTTCTGGATGCTTTGTCACATTTGCGCAGCGAGTTCGCTACGCAACAAAAACCTACAGGAAATTCGCAGCAGGTTGTGCAGCAAATGCCGTGTTTTGTTTTTTCTCTGTTTTGTGATCTTAAGATAGACTCGTCAATGTCCATAAAATTCACATAAGCATCCTGGTTATTATTTTAAAATCATATTTTGGTATTGAAGCAGTAATAAATTTAGGACAGGCATATGAAAAAAGTTCATCATATAGAGCCTCGTCACTTCTCTGCATTCTGTCCATATTCTCTCCATACTTCTATTTCAGCTAATTATTCACATTTTCCTCGATGATATTCATTTGTGGATAGGTGGAGAGGCATATAGCCAATAAAGCATACATCTGTTCATTTTTCTTCAGGATTTGATCAAACTGTGGAGATTTTTTTATGGAGTTTTTTAGTCTTCACTATATACAACAGAACTTGATTGAAATCTCGCATTGTCTCAAAATACCTTCTCATCATAAGGTTGGAAAATCCATAATAATAAATAATTGTGATATGGATTCCAATCATATAATTGTAAACACTTGTCTGTTTTACATCTATAGGTGCAAAGCACTTGAGCCCATTTTAACACTACAGGAATGACTCCACCCTCCATCCAACAAGCACCTTCTTTGCCATAGTTGACACTCCAAACATGTATATTATCATTCTCTAGGCCTGACATCACAAATTTTCCATCTTGGTCGAAATATGTCTCCAGAGCTTCACCATTTGGCAACTTTCACACTAAAACTACGCACCATTTTCCCTTGATATGCGTCCAAGACACGTATATTTCTATCGATGGTAGACAAAAGAGTTATCTTCCCATGATTGCTAAATTTTATCCCTTGGATTTGTATCCTTCCACAATGAGGGTATCAAATGGTTCATTGGAAATAGCAAAGACAAGCCCTTGTCCATCATATGCTACAACTGTTTTTTTTTTCTACTTTGATCAAACCTCGACACTTATATTCTCGTAGATCCCAAAGAAGCACAGTGCAATCCAAGGAGCCTAACAAAATGGAAATGTTCAGAGTAGAACCATAGTTTCTGCAAGAATCATTATACCAGGTTTCCAAAATAACAATCTCCATCGCTTGTCCTCGACAACTTGAGAAATCCTGGAGGACCTTCGTTATGTACTTTGCTTCTCGAGCGGTCTTTTGTATCTTGGTGTTCAACATTAAACCCTGGATGCATGTTCTTGACACACATCCCTTGTATATTGTCATGCTTACAATTTTTTGGACATCTGGAAGACATTGGTGAGGATATTGGCACATATGTTGATTATCTAGATGTTGAACACGTTGTTGATGACTCCTCCTTTGTGGATTGGAACTAGGTGCATGGTTTGGTGCTCGACTTTAGATGCTGACTTGAAATTTATACTCTAGAGATTGGGATTAGAGTCCAATAATTATTCAATAAAAATGAAGGCGCGAGAGAATGAATATTTTCAGAGAGCCTATTGTTATTGAGATGAATTCCTACTTTGTGTTGGTAAATGAATTCTTTTATAGGTGTTCCATCTCGACATATGGTGTGTTAGGGTTTTAAAAGTGTTTCATTTTATTTTTATAATCCATGGGAATTATCCCACATTTCTCCGAAGAGTTAACAAGTTGTTTAAATATGTCGATGAATACAAAGTTCATCGATGCATAGTGCATAAACGTTAGCCCCTTGTGGGCTCTTGACTTGGACTTTGGCGCTCATTTCCATAGAGATTAGGGCTCGATGACTTAAGCTCAACATTTTTTAATGAAAACTATAATCTGCTTTGGTGTTGGACTTAGTGCTCGGGCTTTGATGCTTGCGGAATTTGATAGTTTAGTGGAGATTTTAATGAAAAGTATAACCTCCTTTGGTGCTGGACTTAGTGCTCGAGTTTTGATGCTTGCGGAATTTGATAGCTTAGTGGAGATTGGGCCTCGGGCCCACCCTTAAGACCGAAAACATAAGTGAGACAAAATTATATTTTTTTTCCAAAGGAAACTAAGATTTTGATTTGATAAACAATGCATTTAGTGCGAGGAGCACTTTAACATTTTAATCTCTGGCGCTGTGACATGAGCACATACTGAAAAGTTCTACAAAATCACCCATAAATCGACGTAAAATTTATAGGGTGATAACAATATACAAGATGGATCACATTGCGGTAGGAAAGAGACCAAACAGTGCCAGAGTTCACTAATGGCTTCCATACCTTGTGAACCAAGCTGGGTATCAAAGTCTCTGAGCGAAATTTGATGCTCAAGTACCATAGGGGTTTGCATATATACATCCAGAAAGAAATAGAGTTTTTAGACATCTCATCCTTGGGCATGGCCTATCGATATGCCTTCAAAATCGACCAGAAGTTGAAACAAAAGATGCGACAGTTTGGGTCTAGGAACCCCTCACAACAAAAGCAGGGAAAGGGTATCCCCAACCCGCAGAACAAAGGACAAAGCAAAGATGGGAAACATTAGGAAAACCAGTCTAAGCCACAAGAAAAAAAGGATAATGGAAAGATGAAGAAAGATACTGGGAAGTGGTGCGACTTCCATAAGATCCCCTGGCATAACACTATTGATTTTCGCTCAAAGAAGTCATTGGTGGCTGAGCTAAAATCCTCTTAACCATATGCAAGTTCCGACTCTGAGTTAGAACTAGAAAAGGGGAGATGGATCATTGACAAGGAACCCATTGCCACCGTTGCTACCACCAATATCCAACCAGACGAACCTGATGAGCTAGGGGAAGGTGAGTGCCTCTTTCATTCACAGATGCGGGTAAAAGGCATTGCATTGTGCTTCCTCGTTGATAGTGGTAGCCAGAAAAACCTCATCTCAATAGAGGTTTTCAAGTGGATATCCCTT
Source organism: Picea engelmannii (assembly GCA_009831015.1). Classification (NCBI taxonomy): domain Eukaryota; kingdom Viridiplantae; phylum Streptophyta; class Pinopsida; order Pinales; family Pinaceae; genus Picea; species Picea engelmannii. Next base: position 49,052 of record ML806172.1, read on the forward strand.
CCGTCAACGCCACACCTAAATCCCTACACCATCGGATGGCTCCATCAAGGAAGTGATCTTTGCGTCATCCAACAGTGTCGCTTGTCGTATGAAATCAAGCCATTCAAAGATGAGGTATCGTGTGATATTTCTCCCCTTGAAGTTTGTGATGTTCTTTTGGTCCAACCTTATTTATGGAAACATTGTGTTGTATGTGTTATTATTACTTTGAGCAGGAAATTGTACAGGATTCCCGAGGTAGACCCACCTAGTGTTATTTCCTTGATCGTTGCCAAACAATGTAGGAAGGTCATTTCTTAGACCGGGAAGTTTGTCTTCTTCGTGATTCACTCTCAGAGCGAACGAAAGGTTACAGCCACATCCATGGCCTCTGCAGTTGACCTCTCAACATAGCAGAAGCAAGTGGATAAGGTCGTGTAAGAATACAAAAACCTCTTCTCATCGCCTACTGGGGTACTTCTGCACTGTCAGGTCAATCATCCCATCAATCTGACCCCCGATGCACTGCTACCCAATGGGATCGTCTATTGTCATTCTCTTCTAGAAAATGAGTTGATCAAGTGTCATATCCAAGAAATGCTCCACAAGGGGCACATCTGACCCAACTCATCACCTTGTGGAAGCGCAACTATGCTGGTGCAGAAGAAAGATGAGACTTGGTGACTCTGCATTGATTATCGGTCCCTAAATAAAATCACATTCAGGAACCGGTACCTGGTTCCCTGAATCAACGGTCTCCTTGATCAACTCAAGGGGGGAAAATACTTCAGTAAGATTGATCTGAGGTCTGGCTACGATCAGGTCCCAATAGAACATACATATGTATGGAAAATTGCCTTCAAGTCAAAAGAAGGTATTTTTGAATGATTGGTCATGCCCTTTAGTTTGACAAACTCCCCAACAAATTTCATGAGGATGATGGATGATATCTTGCATCCTTTAACTAATTATTTTTTGGTGGTGTATCTAGATGACATCCTCATCTACAATAAGACTTGGGCAGAACACTTGCAGCATATTCAACAGGTTCTACATGCTCTGCGACAACACAAGCTATATGCCAACTTGGAAAAATGATCATTCGGCATGGACAGGGTCCAATACCTAGGCTACATTGTTGATGTGCATGGTGTGCATGTTGATACAACCAAGATCCAAGTCATCCATGACTTTCTAGATCCAACCACTCTCACTAAGATTCAGAGCTTCTTAGGCCTTGCCAATTTCTATTGCAGGTTCGTGTTGGGATTCTCCCATATTGCATGGGCCCCCAGCCAAATAACCAGGGGTGGTGGTAAGGAAAAAAGTGTGTGGGGCCTATCCCAACAAAAAAAATTCAATGATATGAAGCAGGGCTTGTGCTCCACCCAAGTTATTTCATTACCTGACCTGCAACAACTCTTTGAGATCGAGACAAATGCCTCAAACTATGTTGTGGGCACAATCATCACTTAGCATGACCACCCCATGGCCTATCATAGTAAGACACTATCAGATGTCTTTTGTAAGTACCCTACTTATGAAAATGAAATGTACTCCATTGTGAAAGCATGTTTCCAGTGGAGGAATTACATTCTTAGGAAGGAGACAGTCATCCACATTGAACATAAGTCGTTGAAGTTCATGCAGACATAAGGAAAATTTTAGAATTAGTGCCATCAGAAGTGATCCACCTATTTGCAACAGTTCCACCTCAACATCAAGTATAAAATAGGAAGTACCAACTGAGTCATTGATTTCCTTAGCTGACCTCCATTCGTGGCACTCACCACAATGCTTTCTTCTTGCGGCCACAAGACCTACGGATGGCCCCACCTCTATGAGACAAATCCTGACTTTTCCAACTCCTACCATATGTTGGGCGCAAACACAACTGTCACTAACTTCCATCTTTAGGATGAGTTGTTGTGCCATTTGGGCTATCTCTACATTCCATCAAGCAAGTGAGTGAAGCTGATTTGAAAATCCCACTACAGTTGGGTGGAAGGATACTTCGGTGTGGAAAAGATAGTGGTAGTGCTACAGTGACATTTCTATTGGCCGAAACTTCGACAGGATGTCAAGAAGTATATTCATTCCTGCACTGCCTGTGTTATTTCCAAACTGACCACTAAGAAACAAGGCTTGTACACTCATTTTCCTACTCTTGACAAGCCCTGTGAATCCATCTCAATGGCCTACATGGTTTTTGATCGCTTTTCCAAGATGGTGATTCTAGCCGCCTATAAGAAGAGCATCACAATGGAGGCCATTTCCAAGATCTTCTTTGAATGAGTGTGGGTACACTTTGGGATCCCACAAACCATTATCTCAAATCAATAAAGTCGATTCCTCATCACATTCTGGTCAAGCCTCTGGTCACTGTTGAACACCAATCTCACCAAGTCCACTTCCTTCCACCCCTGACGGATGGCCAAACTGAGGCCGTCAACCAGATGATCGTGTACATCCTGCACATGTACAATTCCAAGCACCCACGCACCTGGGATGAGACTCTTCCCTATGTTTAGCATAACTACAACATATCCATTTAAAACTCAACTGACGACAACCCCTTTTAGGTGGGGTTGGGATTTCAACCATTGGGTCCCATGGATGTTGCATTACCTCTTGCAACCACCCAGGTAGACTCATCGCATGCTACAACTAGAGTTGACGAAGCCACCCTGTTCATTGAGTGGATACAACACATCCACCAACAGGTTCAAGATATTTTACAAAATTCTAATGGCAAGTACAAGTAGCGCCATGATCAACACTGGGTGCCACACCAGTTTTAGGTGGGAGACAAAGTTTAGTTTCACTTGAAGAAAGAGTGCCTTAGAGTGCCTCATCGGAAGCTTCGTCCACACCTTTATGGACCCTACACCATCACCAAGGATATGGGTGAAAATGATTTTGAGATGAACCTTCCCCCCTTCTTTGGCTTGCACCTAGTGTTCAATGTGGACCTCCTTCAGCCTTATTTTCCACCATTATTGGAAACCTCGGAGATAGCAAAATAGTTGAAACCAACAAAGCTCAACCTTTTCTTCATGGAACATGCATCCAATGATCATATTGTGGACACATAGGTCAAGGTCACTCCCCAATAGAGGATCCCTTTTTATCGGGTTGTCAAAGTAGGGAAGCTCCTGCACCAAGGCAAGTGGCTCACCCAGGGCCAAATTCGGTAGAAATTTCCTCATCTGATGGGGGAACTCAACGAAATGGAGACCATTTCTTCCTAAGGGGGAATTATTGATCTAAGAGGATCTCAGTGGCCACCCACCTTTTCCAATTGGCTCAATTTTTTTTTTTGGCAACTTACTCTTTTTAGTAGTTTTTCAGTTCCTAAACTTTTGGGGCCATTTTGAGGGCCTAAAACATGATTTTTAGTGATAGGGCACCTCAATGATGGCCAAAGGCTTTGATTGATCCCCCTAAATGAATCTCTTCATCAAAACATTTCCAGCGAGCTATCATGCACCCTAAACAAAGATCATATGCAAAAGGGAAGTTGATGTACTAACTTACTCCAATGGGGCCCACATGACTTTTGGTGCTTCATATCCTAGGGTTAAGATTTTGGATGTATAGGGTTTTGGAATTTATGTTTATTGTAAAAATTCCTTCAATTCCTCATTGTACTCATATTCTTGTGAATGAGTGTTGTTGTCACATATCTTCTCAGAGATAATTTTCCACCATTCTAGCAATCTTGTTTTCAATATGCATTTTACAATTTTCAACTTATTTCTTATTTAAAAGAAGTCAAGTTTTATTGTATTTGCGTTATTGTTCATTGTGTCTCTATGTTAATATTATAAATTTGTGGTTTCATTTTATTCCTCTCATAAATATGGATCATGTAGATAATAGGAGAGGGACAAATTTTTTTTGAAGATAAAGGTGGTATCTAAAGACATCGTTCTATCACTTAAGCAAAGTGCATTGTGATCAAGATATCACAATGCATGTTGTAAATATTGATCCAAATGATCTATTGAAAAATATCAATTGATCACTTGATAATAATTATGCAAGGAGTCTTCTTTTTATAATACCAAGATCTAACCAACTTCCATAGAATCTAGAAGATCTTGTCCACATGTAACTGTCAATTTTTAGAGCTGACTCCACCAAATATGCTTTGTCAAGTCGGCTCGACATGAATCAAACCGAACGAATATCCTTCCAAATATTATTCAATTAGTATGATGGTCCATCCATCGACCAAATATCTTTGACAATTGGTTGATTGTCCAACCGACAGGCACATTGACTACTCTACCGACTGGTGCACTATGTTGGTTAATCTCATGATCAAGTCTATATAGATGTAGTTCGATCTCTCGATTGGTTGAGCCCAGGAGATGTGTTATGTGTTGATGATTACAGCTACGTGTGACATCCTCCAGGACACAGACTGAGTGAGTTGTCCTGTGAGGAATCCCATGAGTTGGGTTTTCCCATGAGATGGGTGTGTGGTTCCTCTCTGAGACAAAGATGGAACATTGTTCCCTGTGTGGGGTGAGGAATACCATGATATGGGTTTGTGGTTCCTCTCTGAGATGGATATGGAATGTTGTGTGCCCCTGTGTGGGGAATCCCATGCGTTGGGTGTGTTGTTCTCTCCGAGACAGAGATGAAATGATGTACTGGTCTCCTCTATGCAGAGAGTTGAGATGATGTGATACTCCATATGATTCTCTTGTGAGATGCAGTGAGAAAGAGATCTGATGAGTTGGAAGTGCCTATGGCTGAGAATAGGTGAACGTGATCCTAGTGGTTGAGCACTAGTGAGTGTGATTCTCTTGTGAGATGCAATGAGATAGAGATGTGGACATCCCTATGGATGAGAACAGATGGATGTGCCCCTAGTGGTTGAGCACTAGTGGGTGTATGAGATCTGTTTCTATATTTTACAAGAGTCATACTTGCTTGTAACCCTATTTGTGATGTAAAGGGTACAAGTCGACCCCACCATAAAGTGAAATATAATTAATATGGTAATTATTAATTCTATTGTGAGTTATTGAGGTCGTCCATGTTGTGCCAATAGACACTACTTTTGATAGGCTCAATATAATATAAATAAAGGTAAATTCCCCATTGAGGAATCATAACACAAGTGTGAGTTTGGAAATTTCAACAAGTACTTGTTCTTGGGAAAAGTGCGCACCTCTCTTGGGCACTAGTCTTCTAGGGTTTGTGAGCACCCTTTTGTGTGCTAGTTTTATGGTGTGGGAGGTATTTCTCTTGAAGAATATAGAAAATGATTGGTTGGGTTTTATTCCCTTATTGAGAAGGGTTTCCCAGGACAATTCTTGTGTACTTGTGCATGGTGTTTCTTCTTGTGATCTTGGTTACTGTAGCAAATTGTTTATGGTGTAACTGCAATTGTCTATGGTTCAAGTAAAATGATAAAATTGGAATGAACTTCATGCTTGAACATAGCTTAATGAAAAATCAACATGCTTTCATAGCATAGGTATTGAAGAACCCACTACACAAGCATTAAAGTAGTTGTCCTCCCTTTTCTGCAATTTTGTATGGCCCTCTAGGGTTTCTGCAAATTTTGTAAGACCCTCTCCATTTGTGTGATTTCATCACTTTACACTTGGACATTGGGGATGAAAATTGGACAGGAGTGTACGACCTCCTTTAGCGCACCTCCAGAGACTCTCAAAGTGAATTCCTGAGCATTTTGAATTTTTGGCCCTAAGGTTTCTAGGGTTTTGCAATTTTCTGCAGAAATTTCAGAATTAGGCTTTCTGCAACTCATTGAAGGAGATCTTCATCTCACTAGTGTTCTCCTATATTTCAAAGGCTTATTGTTGGCAGTCATAATACCAAAAAAACCTAAAAGTTCTATCCTAACCTAGCCATTAGGTTTTCTAGCCCAGTTGACAAGGGTTTGTAAGAATCTAAAAATATGATGAACATAATCATGATGCAAGAAAAGCTTGGAGGATCAAGCAAACTTAGTTCCCGGAAGCCAAGACTTCAAGGAGACGAAGACATCAAAATATCAACACCCTCACGTATGTACTTGTATATATTAATTGTATCATTTTCATGAGGGTACTTGCAGGAGGAAGGAACCTTTGTTGAAGTCATGAATCTAGAGGGATCTCAGTGCATTCAGAGGAACAACACACTAGAAGTGAAGACTCCAGGTTTGATTGTTTTAATTATCATGCCTCTAACCTACATTTCTAAAGTTTGATACATTACAAGTAGGTGTTGTATTTGTGACAACAATCCTTAATTTGTTTTTATTCTAGAGATGTACTCATTATTCTCCTTTAGGAGATATTTTTGTTTTGTTTCCTTTCATTTTTTTTATTGTTCTAGGAAGGTTAACAACAAAGGAATATGGTTATAATTCAGACTTCAGAGGGAGTCAAAACTATTTGAGAAGAAGGAAGAATAGAAACGTCATTGAGGAAACTAGTGCAATAATGCATGATCAAAATCTTTCTATGATTCTATGTGAAAAATAATGCATGACACAATATATGTTTAGAACATGAGTCCTCACCAGATTTTGAAGAACATAACTCTCGAAGAAGCCTTCACTGGAGTGAAGCCGAAGATTGAACACTTCAGGATATTTGGGTGCCTAGTGTATTTTCATGTACCCAAAGAGAAGAGGTCCAAGATAGACCCTTCAGGGAGAAAGGATACATTTATGGGATAATAATGAATCTTCAAAGACATATCAGATCTACATCCCTGGTTAGAGATAGATTGAGACAAGTAGATATGTTGCCTTTGAAGAAGAGATAGTATTTCAAAGTTTCAGAGAATCTCAGATGCAGATTGGCAGTGCTACAATACCTTCTCCCCCTTCAGCAGTTCAGAGGGAGAAAAACATTATTCCAGCTAATCCAGTTTCTCCAGTTGATATGCCCAGAGATATTGAAGTAGGGCATAAAAGGCTTGCCTAGGCTCGACAAAATCTGCAGGAGGCAGAGGAACATACAATCCCCTCAAGGCACATCCCGAGATATCAAAGAGATTTTTGAGATACCCTTCAGCCATGAGCCACATAATTTATTTTGAGCCTTCTTGTCATGGCGAAGCAACAAGTGAACAGGTATGGAAAGATTCCATGACAGAAGAATACCGATATATATTAAATAATGATGTATGAGATATTGTTCTGAGATCATAAGGGAAGTCCGTGGTGACTTCCAAGTGGATCTATAAGATCAAGCATGAAGTTGATGGAAGTGTCAAGAAATAAAAAGAGAGATCTGTAGAAAAATTATTCCCACAAATAGAGGGAGTTGTCTATGATGAGACACTTGATCGAGAAGTCATGTTGTTGGATACAAGAAAGCTTTGACTTCTGATTTCGAGATGAAGGATCTGGGTATGATGCACTACTTCTTGGGACAAGAAGTATGGAAGAGGACTGATGAGATTTTTTCTAAGTCAAGGAAAATATGTAGTGGTGATATTAAAGAAGTTTATTATAACTGAATGCAAATCCATGCTTATACTGATGGTGATGGATTTGAAGAAAATGAATGATAATTATTCAGATGAGATTGATCCATAGTTGATTGGACCACTGATGTATATGGTTAACACTAGAACTGATATATGTTATGTAGTAAATGTGCTTATCTAGTTCATGAGTCAACTGAGATAGACTCACTAAACAACACTAAGATATTGAGATACCTACGAAGCACAGTTGGATATGGCCTGAGATATGCCTCTAGTGTAGACTTGAGTTTGCAGGGATATGTCGATTGGGTAGGGAGCGCAGTGGACCAGAAGAGCATGCCCGGTTATTGTTTTACATTGGGTTATGTCATGGTTTCCTGGGGCAACAGGAAACAAATATCTGTGGCCTTGAGTACCACAGAAGCAGATTACATAGCATTGAGTGTGGCAGTCCACGAAGCAGTGTGGCTTCGCAAGCTTCTGACAGATTTATTTGATCATGAGATGAATCCTATTATTATTCATTGTGATAAACATAGCTATGTGAATCTCTTTGATAACCATATGTTTCATGATAGATTGAAATACATTGAGATAAAATATCATTAGATCGGATACATGTTGCAGAGGAAAGCAGTACATGTGTAGTACCTTCCTATACATGAGCAGATTGTAGATATATTCACCAAACTGCTTGCCAATACGAAGTTCGAGTACTTATGTGTGAGACTTGGCCTGATGGAGAATGCCTCCCTAGCTGAGAGGGAGTGTTGATGATTACAATTGCGTGAGACATTCTCCAGGACATAGACTGAGTGAGTCGGCATGTGAGAAAGCCCATGAGTTGGGTGTGCCCATGATATGGGTATGTGGTACTGGTTCCTCTCTGAGACGGAGATGGAGCGTTGTGCCCTATGTGGGGTGAGGAAGCCCATGAGCTGAGTGTGTGGTTCCTCTCTAAGACAAAGATGGAATTTTGTGTGCCCCTGTGTGGGGAAGCCTGTGAGTTGTGTGTGTCATTCTCTCTAAGATGGAGATGAAACGATGTACTGATATCCTCTGTGTAGAGAGTTGAGATGATGTGATACTCTAGATGATTCTCATGTGAGACGCAGTGAGAAAGATATCTGCTGAGTTGGACGTGCCTGTGGTTGATCATAGGTGAATGTGATCCTAGTGGTTGAGTACGAGTGAGTGTGATTCTCCTGTGAGATGCAGTAAGATAGAGACGTGGATATCCTTATGGCTGAGCACAAATGGAAGTGCCCATAGTGGTTGAGAACTAGTGGGTGTATCAGATCCCTTTCTATATTGTACAAGAGTTAGAATTACTTGTAACCCTACTTGTGATGTAAAGGGTACAGGTCGGCCCCACCATAAAGTGAAATATAATTAATGTAAAAGATAATTAATATGGTAATTATTAATTATATTGTGAGTTATTGAGGTTGGCCCTGTTGTGCCAATAGACACTAAATTTGATAGGCTCAATCTAATATAAATAAAGGTAAATTCCCCATTGAGGAATCATAACACAAGTGTAAGTTTGGAAATTTCAGCAAATACTTGTTCTTTGGAAAAGTGTGCACCTCTCTTGGGTGCTAGTATTATAGGGTTTGTGAGCACCCTTTTGTGTGTTAGTTTTATGGTGTGGGAGGTATTTTTATTGAAGAATATAGAAAATTATTGGTTGGGTTTTCTTCCCTTGTTGAGAAGAGCTTCCCATGATACTTCTTGTGTACTTGTGCATATTGTTTCTTCTTGTGATCTTGGTTACTGCATCAAATTGTTTATGGTGTAAATGCAATTGTCTATGGTTCAAGTAAAATGCTAAAATTGGAATGAAATTTATGCTTGAACCTAGCTTAATGAAAAATCAACATTATGAACCATCAATGTTTTATGTTCCAACACCCCCCCATCAACACACAACTATGGAGTTTTAGGAGGTGAAATTACAACACTAGGACACCCCCCCATAATTGCAGCTTCTTGAAGCCCAAGAATTATGTAGAGATTCATAAATATTTTTTTAGATAAAGGTTTGGTGAAGATATCAACAACTTGATCTTTTGTTCTGCAATATTCAAGAGAGACAATGTTCTCATGAAACAACTGTCTCAAATAGTGATCATGAATATCAGCATGCTTTATATTATTGTGGGAAACATGATTGTCAACAACCTATACATCAGTTTGGTTATCATAGTAGATTGTAGTATAGGTTTGAACAGGACGACCAACCTCTCCCAAAAATTGGCAAATCCAAATTGCTTCAGTACTTCCTTGAGTGGTGCCAGGATACTATGTTTCTCTAGTCGACATTGAGACTACCTTATGTTTCCTACATAACCACACCAAAGGTCCAATTCTATAGAAAAACACATAGTTAGAAGTGGACTTCTGACCATCACTGTCTCTATCCCAGTTGGATTTGGTGTAGCTGACTAATGAGTATGAATTTTGACAACACTTTATACCAAATTGAGTGGTACCCTTCAAATAGTGAAATTTTTTTTTGACTTATTTCCTGTGGCTTTCTTTGGGGTCCTGCATGAACCGAGAAACCACACTAATAAAAAAGGAAATGTTAGGTTGATTGTGAGTAAGATAAATAATATTTTTGACCAATTTTTGATAGAGTGTAGCATTAATTGTGGGTGTTTGACAAGTTTTAGTTAGCTTTACTCCATACTGAAAAGGAGTAGCACAGGGCTTGCAATAATCCATTTTAAAATGTGTCAACATATCCATCACATATTTATATTGATAAATGAAAAATCCATCACAAAGTGGTAATACGTTAAAACCCAAAAAATAATGCATAGTACCAAGATCTGTCATATCAAAGGAATCAACAATATGTTTCTTCAATCTAAGGATGCGATCATTATTATTTATATTAATGAGTAATTCATATACATATACAACAACAATCAAAGTGTCTCCATTAGTGTTTATAACATACAAGATGTGATCATATTCACACTATTTGAAACCAAGTCAAAGAAACAAAATTTTGATCTTAGCATACCAAGTTCAAGGAGCCTGCTTCAAACCATAAAGTGACTTCTTGAGTCGACATACCAAATTTGAATCTATCACAAAACTAGGTGGTTGTTCCGTGAGAATTTATTTAGATAGGTCTCTATGAAGAAAGGAACTCTTCATATCCATCCAATGGATCTTCCATCCAAAGAGAGAAACAAGGGAAATAATAAGTTAGATAGAGTTCATCTTTGTGACAGGGGAAAATGTTTTAGTGTAGTCAATGCCTTCTTATTGAGAAAATCCCTTTGAAACCATAAATGATTTATGTCACTAAACAACACATTCAAAGGTGAATTTGTTCTTGTATACCCATCAAAACTTCACAATGTTCTTTCCTTGCGATTGGGGAACCAAGTTCCAAGTGTGATTCTTTGACAGAGAATCAATTTCAGTCTTCATTGCCTACTCCCATTCAATTTGTTCTTCAGTGTCTGATTAAGTGATAGGGTTTGAGGTTTTGAATACACGAGTTATCAAAGAAACTCTGACATGTTTATTTTGAATTTGAGTCAGTCATCCATAGGAGGCATCTCCAACATTAGCTCCAACAGCTTCAATTGTCTTGACAACCCATCTAGGCAAACAAGAAACAAGTGAGCTATGGTTCACTTTAGCAGGTCGATTAGAAGTCGGAAAGGCTTCAGTCGAATGAGAGGTGGAAATGGAGGATAGTGGACTACTCAATTCGGAGGTTGACCATCTAGTTGCAATAGGGAGATAGTTCAAGTGTCCAGTTAAATGAGTGAAGAATGGAACAAGAGCACCAGTGTCAGAGACAAGATAAAAGGAATCATCCTGCAGTAATACAGAAGAGGAATTTAAGAACTTGATTCCATAATACTTCTCATCAAATCATACATCGCATCTAATAATGATTTTCCATTTGACAGGATCAAATAGTTGATAAGATTTTGAATCTTCATAGTATCCCATCGTGATGTGAGCATGGATATTTTCATATAACTTCTTTTTGGAGTCATCAGCAATGTGGGCCTAGGAAATATATCCAAACGCACGAAGGTGGTTGACTGAAGGCATCTTACCATACCATCATTTGATTGGAGTCATGGAAAGAACAACTCGAGTCAAGATGCGATTGAGCAGATAATTCACATAGTAGACTACTTCATCCTAGAACTGAGGAGGTGGATTTTTAGCCTTGTTGTGGTGAAATCCACCTACAGATAGGTTAAATACCCCTTGGATCGGGTTTCCTTTGGTCCAATACAAAAGGAAACCAAATGGTAACTAATTTCCCTTTAGACCTATTTTAACAATCTGAATAAGAGAAAAGATATGGGTGATGTACCTTTTTATGATGGTTTCCCTCACTGCTCCAACCTTTGACCTTGTTCACTGAGCCCTTAAGCGTAAGAACAGATCTGAAAGGAACAAGAGAAATCTCCTTCTTCTACACTATATATTTTACGTGAAAATATATCTATCTACGATGACTTTACAACAATAAACATGCATGCAACAAGTGATACAAAACATGAAGGGAATAGGCCAAGTTATATATTAATAGAAATACATGGTGAATAACTTACAATCCAACATTGACGTTGCAAAAACTCCTCCAAGATCTGTTATCTAGCCCTCTCCTCAATGTATCAAGATCAGAGTTATGATGCTATGATGAATTCTCCTTACAAGATCGAAGGTTTAACACTCTGAAATTATTTCTCCCCTTTCACCTTGGAATGCACTCATTATATATGAGTTGGAGGCTTAACCACCATGAATTATTTTAGGAAATGGTTGAGCATTTAGCTCCATAAGTTGGGATTGAGTTTACCTAAGATGGATCTATGAGATATGAATCAAATACTTGATTTCATATTCTTAGAAATAACCCTTAGAATAAGGTGGGCTAGCCATAACTCCCTCTAACGACTGCAACACTCCCTCAAAACTGAGCACATTGTTGACAACACTCACTATACTTGGGTAGGGGAGCATTGACAATATCTGAACACTCTTTATACATGGGAAGGGGAGTGTTGACCTTCAAAAAATGGTCAAAATATCAAGGTAAAAGGAATTGTTTTGACCTTCTCATGATGAGTCTTTCTCCTCCAAAACAAATAGGTGTTACACAACAAAATTACTCACTTGAGTTTCACAACCTAAGTGTCACAGGTGTCACAAAGTGACATATGCACCTTATTTAGTGTCTCATGCACTGTCACAAGTGTTGTATGCACTTTACCTAGTGTCGCATTCACTTTTTTGAGTTTTTCACACCCATTGATACTATGAAAGACATTTTCCATGATCCCTAAGTCATATTGGAGGAAGAAACCCATCATTTCAAGGTCAAAACACACCTTTTTCTTGGAAAAATCGACCATTTTTTGGGCATTTATGAAGGGTGGCGCCCCCTAGCCATGTTGGGGGAGTTCCACTTCATGGAATGGAACCTGTTAGTACATATTCTTGCAAAGGGATATTTTGCCTTTGGAGTTGGCCATTGGGTGACCAAATGCGAGAAAAGGGGTTTAAAAAACCCACCATGTGCATTTTTATCCAAAGTCGGGGCGCAATTGTGAAAAGGTGCGCACATACTGGGTCAATGAAAATCCATCCAGCACAGGCTCAGTCTCAGTCGTCGGATCCATTAGATAAATTAGATCGGTGGTCATCGAGCGATTGGGATTATAGAGTTGCACAAAGTTTAACATCAGACCGAGGCCCGAAATCGTGAGATTTGGGCCCTTCATTTCAGAGGGACACACGGTGCACGATCAACATAGTCATGATTTCGGGAATCAGAAAGGTCAAAGAGCAGAGTTTTTAGAACTCACGAAATGAGAAATCGCGACAAGATTGCAACCGTTGATTAAAGGAGATATCTGGACCGTTAGATCAACTTTTCACGATTTCGCGAGTTGGGAAAGTAAGAGGGTTGAGTCTTGAAGACTCGCGAAGCGCAAAGTCCCGAAAAGATCTAGGCCATCTGGTAGAGAAGAGCTAAGGGCCATTGATATGACATCAAAAAAATTTGGAGGATCGGGAATCAGGAGTTCAAGGTTCTTGTCGTAAAGTTTCATCCATGGCCCAAAGTCTCAAGACCTGAAAAGCCAATGAATCAATCTCAGTTGTTCGAACCTAAGGGATGCGTGGTGCCAAATCAAGTAATTTCATTGTTTCGCAAGCTGGAGGTTCAGAAGTAGATCACGACAAGACTCTCGATCCCGAAACACGAAATCATGAAACACCCCGAATCAAGCTCATGGTCTCAGCGTCTGATCACATGGGAAGCAGGTATGGAAAGAGGGGCTAGTGCTGATTGCTTAGCTAGCATTTTGTGTTGTTAGGAAAAGGATCGTGGCCATTCATTTTAAAGAAAGCCTAGCCTTCGATATCAAAAGTTGTTTTGTGATTTCGGGTATTGCGACGTTGAGGGGAGGGAGGAGTAAAGACTCCCGAAAGGCAAAGTACCGAAAGCGCCTTTGGGTGTAAGCTCCAGGTCATAGCCCAAGGTCACATGCAAGGTCAGGATGATGGAAGAGAGCCACGCCAAAGGGCAGAAAATGCCTGTATTGATTGCAGAAGGAGAGCAACAAGGATCGAGGCATCGAGATTAATTTAGCAAAGTCATGGGCATCGCCTAGAGAATTCATGGATGTCAGGCTCCATCTCGATCCTGATGTAGTTAGTTAATGGAAATGGGGAGGATGGTGTAAACCTCATTTCACCACATAAATAAAAAGAAAACAAGGATTGGCCGTGGAGGCCAACTATTAGCCCGAGGCACCTCTGTCAGCAGTTTTTCCTACAAATCCCATACTGATATGATCTTGTGTCTGACAAAAGAATGCATGTACAGGATGATAGAGGAATATGCAGACACAAAGCCTTGATTATAGTATCCAGTGCTCATTCCTGGAGGGAGAAAGTTGTTTTGAGTATAAATACTCAGATTTGATATTTTGTTGTGGTTGATGGTAGAGCTACACTCCTGCTTGTAACGTTTTAATGAGGTCTCTTGTTCTCTGGTTATGCTATGTATTTGATATTTCTTATTTACTGAAAGTCAATCTCTTTTCATCTCTTTGTAAACTATGTGTTAAGACACTTAGAATTGGAATATCTAGTCAAGGGTGGTGGTGTTGCTGTGATGCAAGTTTGATCACTGCAATATCTTCACCAGTTTTAATCAGTTTCCCGTGTTACATTTTCCCCTCTTATACTGAGTAGCTCGGAATTGGAGGATCTAGTCGAGCTGTTATAGAAGCATTGTGATGTTGGTTTGATCATCGTGTTGTTGTGGTTGTGTCGTTTAGACATATCTTAGTGTTTGAAGCTCTGAGTCCAAGAGGATTTCATTCTCGAAGATTTTCCTCCTCAGGCTGTTGGAAGATTAGATTTCCATAGCAAGCCCTTACATATTCTCACCATCTCTTCCCCCTAATCACCTTTTACAACAAATCACTGACTAAAGTTTGATCAAGACCTCACTTGCCTATGCATGCCAACTCAGTTTTTTGAGTTAGAACAATATAATTCTGAGACAGTGTCCATTAGACCACCCTTAATTTTATTCATTGTGACATACAAACTGATTGGTACTAGGATTACCTCTGCCGCAATCTAGAGATGACTTCTGGTGCTAAAATTTATGGCGCCATTATCGGGGAACGAATTGAAGAATTTTCCTTGGGATTGAATGACAATGAAGTTTCTGATTCTGAAGGTACATCAAATATCAGAACCATTGAAGAATGCACTTGCACCTGACAACTCCATTATTTCCACTTCACTATTTCAGTTGTGGCTACTTTTAGCACACTTGAAAGCTGACCCAAAGGAGCTTTCTCGAGAAGGTTTTCAGTAGCTACTTTCTCAGCTTGAGAATTTCTCTAGGGGAACAACAACATTAAGATCTGGCCTTTGATGGTGAACAAAGACCAGACACATTCAAAGATATTCATCATTCACCTGGCGAATCCATGATTAAAGAATTGATCGACGACTCCAATGGTTTGAAATGAAAAAAATCCTGGCTCGGAGGTTTGCCCCTTTTGATTTTTCTGTTGTTTATGGTTTTCCTAATGTTGTCCCTACTGTGGATGAATGGGGTGATTATTTGCCCATATTTAGAGAACGTAATGAGGACAACCCTGCTCGACATCTCCATGAGTTTCATGAACTCATGCATCAGTGGGAGATGCATCATGAGGATGTTTTAATGAATATGTTCATGTTCTCATTGGATAGGGATGCTCGTGAGTGGTATCGGTCCTTTCCCCCTGCTAGCATCTCCTCCCTAAAGCAGTTTCATGCAGTTTTCAATAGGAGCTGTCAAAATCTCTATTCCTTTGATTTAATTTGTCATAAATGTTGTGAGGAATGTGAAGTTCATGATCAAGATATGGATTTTTCTAATGAATATTGTAAGGACGAGGACCATATGGAGGAAGAAGATTCTCTGGGAGACCTAATGGAACTGGTAAAATCTCTCTCTGCCCAACTAGAAAGGTTGGAATCTGAAGAAGGCACAAAGGTTTTTTCAGTCCTCGAGGTGGATGTTCTTGATAGCTCCATCGAGGATGATTATGAAGATTTCATAGCGGTAGAGGCATTAATTTATGCCCATGATGAGCATGTTATCTCATATTTAAATTAAGAAGCCATTGTGGAAGAGGATTGTTCTCTTTTTCTTCACGACATTTCCCATGATGTATTGACATTTTGGATTGAAAATAAGGATCGAGAGATTGTTCCATTTTTGCAAGATGAAGGAGTTTTGTGCTCACCCAGCTTTGATGATTATTCTGATGAAGAGAAACAATTCCCCGCATCACAATTTGCTGACCTGGGGAGCAATCAACTTGTATATGATAGCTATGAATCAAGTTCTGAGATGGATATGCAGGATTTCCAAGAACAGACTATAGAGTCGTATCCTCTGTTCACTAATGAAGAATATTACGAGGAAATCAACCATATTGGGCCTACAGAAGACACTAAGGAGCACGAGGAAGAGCAGATTTTTCCCGCGGGTCCTGTTTATGATGATTATGAATTTGACCCTTGGGATAGCCAAGAAGAAGAGCCAGAGGAGCAATAGAAGGGGTCAATTATCTCCTGTCTAGAGTCTGTCAGCGAGCAACCATCACCTGAGATCAGTCATCCCCCATCAACTTCTCATCCACCTATGCCTATCAAAGATATTCAACCGTGGGTAAGTAGTTGTGTAGCAGAGAAGGCTGCTTGTTGTGAATTTTCTAGAGTTTGTCGCTCGACCTATGAGCCTGTGAAGGAATACATGGAGTTGTATTTCCTTCATTCTTTGAAGCCTCTCAGCTTCATCTCGTCAACATTGGGAGGAGAGATGAAAGATGTAATTGTTATTTTTTCACAATTGCATCAGTTGTTATCAATCATTGACAGATTGAAGGAGCTTCCAGCTAGGAAGTTACTTGAATGGCTATGGTGGAAATTTGCTTTCACCTAGCACTATGTAAATATTTATTAGTTTAGGACTGTACATAAATAAGCTCCTTGGAGCAGGTGTGTTTATTTTGTTTTTACTTTCGGCCTGTATTTTCAGCAGTGTGTTTTGAGTTTGACTCCATAGCCCAACAGAAGGTGACTGGAACTACAAAAGGAGATCTTAGAGCCTCGTAGGGAGGAATATATCCCCCATGGAGCCTAATGTTAGCACATATTCTTGCAAAGGGATATTTTTCCTTTGGATTTGGTCATTGGGTTACCAAATGCGAGAAAAGGGGTTTAAAAAAACCACCATGTGCATTTTTATCCAAAGTCAGGGCGCAATTTTGAAAAGGCGTGCACATACCGGGTCGATGAAAATCCATCAAGCACAGGCTCAGTCTCAGCTGTTGGATCCATCAGATAAATCATATCGACGACCATCAGGCGATCGGGATTATAGAGTTGCACAAAGTTTAACATCAGACTGAGGCCCAAAATCGTGAGATCTGGGCTGTTCATTTCAGAGGGACACATGGTGCACAATCAACATAGTCATGATTTCACTAGTCAGAAAGGTCAAAGAGAATATTTTTTAGAACTCACAAAATGCAAAATCGCGACAATATCACAACCGTTGATAAAAGGAGAGATTTGGACTATTAGATCAAATTTTAGATATGGACTGTTAGATATTGAAGACTCGCGAAGCGCGAAGTCCTGAAAATATTTGGGCCATCCAGTCTAGAAAAGCCGAGGGCCATTGATCTAAAATCGACAAATTTCGGAGGATCGGGAATCGAGAGTTCAGGGTTCTTGTCGTAAAGTTTCATCCATGGCTCAAAGTCCTGAGACTCGAAAATCTGATGAATCAATCTTAGTCGTTCAAACCTAAGGGATGTGTGGTGCCAGAACAAGTAATTTCGCTCTTTTGCAAGCCGAAGTTTTGAAAGTAGAGCATGACAGGACTCCCGAAACATGAAATCGTGAAACGCACCAGAATCAAGCTCATGGTCTCAGCGTCTGATCACATGGGAAGTAGGTCTGGAAAGAGGGGCTAGCACTCATCTCTTAGCTTGCATTTCATGTTGTCAGGAAAAGGATCGTGGCCATTCATTTTAAAGCAATCCTAGCTGCCGATCTCAAAAGTCGTTTCGCGATTTCAGGTATTGCAATGTTGAGCGGAGGGAGGAGTAAAGACTCCCGAAAGGCAAAGTCCCAAAAGCGCCTTTGAGTGTAAGCTCCCGGTCACAACCCAAGTTCACATGCAAGGTCAGGATGATGGAAGAGAGCCGCGCCAAAGGGCCAAAAATTCCTGTATTGATTGCAGAAGGAGAGCAGCAAGGCTCGAGGCATCGAGATTAATTCAGCCAAATCATGGGCATCGCCTAGAGAATTGATGGATGTCAGGCTCCATCCTGATCCCGATGCAGTTAGTTAATGGAAATGGGGAAGGTGGTTGAAACATCATTTCACCACATAAATAGAAAGAAGGGAAGGATTGGTCATGGAGGCCGACTATCAGCCCAAGGCACCTCTGTCATCAGGTTTTCCTACAAATCCCATACTGATCTGATCTTACATCTAACAAAAGAATGTGTGTACAGGATGACATAAGAATATGTAGACGTAAAGCCTTGATTGTAGTATCCAGTGCTCGTTCCTTGAGGGAGCAAGCTGTTTTGAGTATAAATACTCAGATTTGATATTTTGTTATGGCCGATGGTAGAGCTACGTCTCCGCTTGTAAAGTTTTAATGAGGCCTCTGGTTCTCTGGTTATGCTATGTATTTGAGATTTCTTGTTTAATGAAATTCAGCCTCTTTTCATCTCTTTGTAAACTCTATATTGTGACACTCGGAATTGGAAGATCCAGTCGAGGGTGGTGGTGTTGCTGCAATGCAGGTTTGATCACTGCAATATCTTCACTAGTTTTAATCAATTTCCTGTTTTACATTTTCCCCTCTTATACTGAGTAGCTCAGAATTGGAGGATCCAGTCGAGCTATTACAACAATATTGCGATGTTGGTTCGATCATCATGTTTTTGTGGTTGTGTTTTTTAGACATATCTTAGTGTCTAAAGCTCCAAGTCCAAGAGGATCTCGTTCTTGAAGATTTTCCTCCTTAGGTTGTTGGAAGACTGGATGTCCATAGTAGGCCCTTACATCTTCTCACCAACTCTTCCCTCTACTCAACTTTTACAACAAATCACTGACTAAAGTTAGATCAAGACCTCACTTTCCTATGTGTGCCAACACAGTTTTCTGAGTTATAATGATATAATCCTGAGACATTGTCCATTAGACCACCCTTAATTTTATTCATTGTGACATACAAAATGATGGGTACTAGGCTTACCTCTGCCACAATCTAGAGGTGACTTCTGGTGCTAACAGAATCCCCTTTTATATTTTATGGGAGCTCCACTTTATAGGATGTATCCTTGTGTTCAACTAAGGGGGAGCACCATTCTTGTTATAGAGAATTGGGTGATCCTCCACCTTATTATATGGGCCAACTCTCTTGGGATGAGGTTGGTTGTGTTCTACCCCTATGCTATGGATTAATATTAGGATCATATCAAAACCTTAAGGAGAAATATACTCAACAATATGCTTCATTTTCTCATGGTGGTTGTGCCTCTCAATCCTATATATTGAAGCTATTTCCAAGGTGAAGGGGAGAACAATTGAGGTATCAAACCTTTGATTCTGGAGGAACCATAAGCATTTTTATGTAAAGATTCATGAAAGATATGGATGAGGAGAGCTTGGAGAATTCAATGCATCGTCAATCATGCTTTGTAAGTGCCTTCTTTGGCTTTCCAATTAATATCAACTTGGCCTATTCCCTTCAAGTTCATGCGTTCTACATTTTCTTGTCTATTGTCATTTCAGTATTCATAGATAGATATGGTTTATATAATGATCTAGATTCATAATAAGATTTCCTTTTCTAGTCTTTGCAAGACTTTGGTTTTGTTGAGGATCTTGGAGATCAATTCCAATTATTGGAGCAGCAAGGATAAACATCGCAAAAAGGTATGCCACATCATTCTTCTTCTTTCTCTTTGATTCAGTTAGATCTATAGGGAAAGTAGTAACCACTTTTTATATTTTTTTCTTTGGAACAAATATAGGATTTTTGGTCTAAAGGGGAGCTTAGTCTATTTGCAGGGTAATATTTCTCACAACAGACAAATGGAAACTCCATTGGGGAGGAACTTTGACTATTTTTTCCTCTTTTTCATCTTAGATCCTTTGCTTGTGATTAGATATTGCTTGTTTGATTCTTATTTCTTATCTATTTCCCCTTTTGTCTTCCTCATTGAATATTTTACAGAGCCATTGAATGAGTCTCTACTGAGTTTGAGCATTTGAAAACCTTTTTTTTAACTTTTCCATAAATTGGCACTTCCCTACAGTTCACACCAGGGAGCCACTTACCTGATTGGTGCTCTCTGAAGCCTTCTAGAGGTTTCCATTATCCTGATTGGAACTCCCCTAAAACTCCTATGGAGAGCCATTCTCCTAACTGGCGCTCTGTGTCTTTGAGAACAAGGGTGCTAATCTCCCTGTTTTTATGTTTTTCCCTCTTTCTGCCTGCTTTTTCTCAGTCTTCTTTTTAGAGGTTTTTTTTCCAGTGACTCTTGATTGTCTTTGACTTTGTTTGGATTGAGGATTTGATACTTATCACTCATTTGTATCTTTGTTGATCTTGCAAACCTCTTCTAATTTGTGATATTGGTTCACCTTGTTTCACTATTTTTGTCTTTGTCTCGTGATGTTTTCAATTATCTGATTGATTGGAAGAAGTTTGTAAAGTTTTGATTGGTCTTGAGTTTATTTTTAATCTTCCTTAGAACATCTCACTCTTTTGAATTATTGTGATCCTTTTTCTTACCACAATGTAGATTGAATACATGTTTCTTGCTTCTCATCTCTAAGGTTTGTTGAGTGATTATCTCTTTCTCTTTTCATTGTTTGGGTTCTTGTTGGAGGCATTATGACATTGTGGTTTCTTGTCAACTTTTTGAGTTCTTGATTGAGCGAGTTATTTCACTCTTAGTTCCTCTTAGTTCTAGTCAATTTTGAGTGCATTTCTTGTTCAATCTTTTTTCTTCATATTCCTTTGTATCTGCATTGGATTATTGCATTGAAAGTAAGAAAGTAGAAAGAACTTTAATTTGATTTAGGTTCATTGCATTTATAATCAAAGAAACAGAAATTGTTTGCATTCAAAGTATTGGGTGGTACATGTTCCTAGTTTTCATTCAGTAAACTACATTGGGTTTATGCATTTGTGAATGTAAAAATACTCTTCTCCTTTCCATAGATAGAGTTCATTGAAACGAAAGATTTTCATCTCATTCTGTTGCACTCTTTTGGTGTTGAAGTCATGAATATTACTAGTTTAACTTCCATACCCTTGACGAAACAACAACCTAAAAATTAAAGTGCTAATTAAAATATATCTAGAAATTTTTCTTTCTACGGATTTGCAATCCTACATTAGCTTAAGTGTAGGGATTTGGAATAGGTGTTGAGAATAAATTTCCAAAGCCATAAACAAACATATAATCATGTGATATGGAGAGAAAATCCAATTTTCATATAAGCATAGCTGGGACCCCCCTCTCACATAGGGGTTAAACATGAGGTCGCATGTGGGAGAGCAATGTAGATTACCCCTCTGAAGCTTAACCAAACGTAGTGGAAAGATTGTATAATGGGGGTTCTTCTTGAAGTGTCACTAGATTCATTAGGTCTCAGTGCTTTGTGAATCTCAAATACATTTGAGGTCCTCTGTAGTTTAATTTTCCTCTTGTCTTCATTCCTCTAGAATAATTTCGGACTTGATATCCTACCCATACGTTCAATCCCATTTGTCGATTATACCCTCCCAGAGGCTAACTAATATGAGTTGGTAACCTTAGTGGCCTTTATATTTAGGGTTCATACACAAGGTCACAGTGAAGGGGAGTCTTTTATGTACTTGTGTCATACATTGGTCAAACTCACTCCGTCTCCTTGGAGGGTAACCTATGGATAGACCGTGAGGGAACTTGCACCAAGGTGTAAGTCTATTAAGTAGGTTGCTCACATAACTTATCCACCTGCTCTATCTCAACCCCTTTTTCATATTGATCCTATGATGTTTCATTTCATCACCAACTAGCGCGTTCACTCTGAAAAGGTTTGTTTGTTTGGTTTGCTTCCTAGTTTTGTTTAGCGTGTGCTACTTGTTTTCCCTAGAAATCCTTTAGGGTTGAGTCTATGTCTATGGAGTTAGTTCCTGGAACTACCAATGAAGGAACCTTATTTCTAGGGATGTTGTTTGTTCATCCTTCTGTGGAACACGTTGGTCCTCCTTATATCGCTACTTTGACTCTTCCTGGACTCACTATTGGGTTACTGAACTGGTTGTTTTCCACTCCGGTGAACGTAAATTATCCTAGTGCTTTGTTCGTAAGTACTCCACCCTAGGACTATCAACCTCATGATGATCCTCTTCATTATTTTCCCATAGAGTCTTCTTCATGTTCTTCCTCTTCGCCTAGTGAAAGCTCTGTAGTTAGTAACCAAGTGGATAAGAAGAAGAAGAAAAGGAAGATCAAGAAGAAAAAAAGTAAGTTAGGAGGAAAACTTTTGAACACTGCACGACATGTCGGAATTGATCAACCAACTATTGTTCATCATGTTGGGAGTGTTGATAATGTATACAAGTCTATCAAGATGCATCGCAAGCCCAAATTCCCTTCCAGGCTTTGTAAGGGTGACCACCTTCTTAAGGATTTCCCTGATGTTCCCAAGGTTGTAGAAGTGTGGTATCAGGGTTCTTAACCCACATCATCAGTCATTACAGGTCATATTGGTGAAAAACCATCAAATAGTGATAATCAGGTTGGATCTAAGAAGGGTAAAGTCAAATTTACTTGCTTGTTATGTAAGGAAATGCACTGCAGTTACCTCCGTCCTCGTATGGATGAGGTTTCATATTTGTTGGAAAATATTTCTAATGTACAACAACAACTTCCACCTCCAAATATTCCATTGATTGATGAGCTGATCCATCTTTTTCCATCATCGGTTGAGTTCATCGATCAGGTGATCAGTTCAATTTCACCTTCGATCTATCCCACTCTCCCCTTGGAGAGTGAAGTTAAAGTAGTTGATCCAATACCACCCTTGGTCTATCCCACTCCTCCCAGGAAGAGTGAGGATGTCACTAAGGACTTTCTTGTTTCTACGAACTCTTATGGACAAGGGGGCACTTCACCCATTCCAATGGAACCCCCTCGGAGTAATGATGCCATTCTTTTAGAATGGGGTGCATTGTCAGAATCTCGTCTCCCTTCCTATATACCTTTCCAAATCACTATTTAGGTTTGTGGTAGGGATGTTCCTCGGACTATTTTTGATGAAGGTGCATCGGTTAGTATTTTATCCTCCATTTCTTGGCAAGCTTTAGGTTCTCCTCAGCTTGTGTTGGTGACTCAAAATATATTGGCTTTTAGCATAAGGACTAGTCGACATTTAGGGATCCTTTCTCAGTTTCATGTTACTTTAGGAGGGAAAACTATCTATATTGATGTGATGGTAGTTCATGACCCATTGGATTTTATTTTCTCCTTGAGAGAGACTATGTTTATGTTATGAAGGATCTTATGTCCACCCTCTTTCGGCTGGTGTGTTTCCCTCAAAATGGAAACATAGTGACCATATACCAACTTTCATTAATTGTCCCTCATATGAAGGTCAACCACCCAACTTCCCTAAATAGTCCTTATATGCCAGTGGCATCTGCGCTGCCACAAGTCATTTATGTGGCAACCTGTCCCATGCATTCAACTCTAAATGAGAAGGAATATCTCCCTTCTTTTCATTTAGATCTGGTAGTTCACATGGTGATATCTTCAATAGGGATATTAGAGCCTGATCTCTCTACTCCTATCACGACCCTCAACATGTATTCTTTCCAGAGTGTGGTTCTTCCATCTAGCAAGGATCTCTTGGAAGCCATGATTGAGGTTTTTTCCTTGACATGTATTTCTTCCATAGCATTGTCCTCTTGGAATCCATAATCAAGTAGAGGTCTTTGAGCATAGTTTATGTGTTGATTTCAAGCTTGTTAAAAAATGAAACAAAGGGCCTCTAGAATAGTTTCTAGTTTCAAGCTTGTGTAAAAATGAAACCTACCTTGCAAGCATGATTTTCTTCTCTGTGACAAGCTCGTTAAAAAATGAAATAGAGGTCTAGGAATTGAACCCATAAGTCATGAGAAAAGTTCTTTTCCTATTTCAAGATCATTAAAAAATGAAACAGTCACTTCTCCCATTGAGTTGAGTCTTCTGTTATATCTCGTAAATATTGAGTCAAGTCTTTCGCCAGATCTTTTAAATATTGAGTCGAGTCTTTCACTAGATATCGTAAAGTAACCTTCATTTCATCCTCCTATGTCGGTTGATTCTCTTTCTTCCTCTGGTGAAGATTTTCCTATTAGTAACCAAGAGTCTATTGGGTGTGGAAATTGGCATTGGGAGAAGATTTGGTGGATGAAACAAAGCTTGGGGTGGAAGGTCTCCAACCTCTAGACATAATCGTGGAGAAAATCCACTAGCTTCGATCACCCAACTGGGGGAAAAGTACCAAATATCCATGGGTCTTGTTTGAAACCTTTGGAAATTACATTGGGAAGTTATGAGATCAGTCTCTGTTCTTTATCGTGCTCATTAAAACATGAGAATAGGTTACCAAGTATACTTTTATCTCTTTTTAGGACTCGTAAAATCTATATGAAAAAGGAACTCTTTGGAGTCTCTTTTAAGCTCTTTTCAAACTCCCTAAACATGAAAATATTTCCAAGTGAGATTGATTCCTTTGACACTCGTTAAAAGGTTTGAAAGGGTGTATTTTGAGTGGTAGTTTATCGTTTTTTAGGCCTCAAGATACTAATTAAGAAAAAGTACTACTCTAATCAAGCATGATTAGAAGAATTCTCCCCTATATTGTTTTACACTTTTTCCGGGCTTAGGATACTAAATTTACAAAAAAATCATCCATGGAGTCATCTTTAAGTTCTTTTCAGACTCTCTAAATGTGAAAAATCATCGAGTTTACCTTCTTTGGGCTCGTAAAATTATGCATCGAAGGACCTATTTGAGTTTGATCTCTATGAACCATATAGGACTGGATCCCTCCTTCCTTAGGTTCGTTAAACATATGTAGAGCGACTCATATGAAGGATGAGATATACCGAGCATCTATTATCCTTCTCAATATCATTAAAAAAGAAATAGGTACTCATCTATCTAGATGGGGGGAAAATTGAAGATAGTGGGTCAAGGTTTTTGGAATCTATTATGGTAGCTATTGTCATCCTTGAACATGACACCTATTTTCCTCTCGTCTTACAATTGGGTAATCTGCTTGTCTCTTAGTCATACCAATTCCATGTGTCATTATACTTTTTCATTCCAGTCGAAGAGTGCTCTTATTTCTGTCACATTATGTTCTTGGTATGCGTCAATTCAATGCTTCCAAGTCAGATGTCGTGCCTCATCATGTTCAAGGTAAGTTTCACTTGAAACCATCCATTTGTAGTATTACTAGTTTCCATTTCCTATGTCAGTCCATACTCATTTAATTCACCGTCTCATATCACTTTCCTGTGTCTGTTTCGTGTTGATGATGGCAAATACATCAAGGCCCTCCTTCGATGAGTTTTTCCCTGTCAACTTCACCATGTTATCCATGAATTAGACTTAGAGACCAGTTAGTACCTTCAGACCTACATGCCTCAATGGAAGGCCTCCTCACTTATGATATTAGTTTTGCATCATTGACCTTTGATCGAATGATTCCATGAGTGTTTGACTTCATCTCATTTATTCACATTTGCTGGAATGTACTAGGGTACCTTGGGAGTAATTTTCATCATTGGTGATTTCCCTCGCACTTGTTAATGGTATACATCAATGACCAGTAATAGATTGGTTTCTACCATGTTTGACACCAAATCATCTATTCACATGGCTAGATTCATACTGCATCAGGATCAGGACAAATACCTTGGGTTCAATGCTCACTTTGTTATGTGTTTTTCCCAGGCTGTAATGGAGATCATTTGAGCATGTAAACTATTTCATTATAGTCTCCATTTTGAAAATCTTATGGATATATATACTGTCACATAGATCCACATTGTATTGATCTATGGCTATGTTTTGTCATCTCGTAGCTCCAGTGTGTATTTTTCGTGGTTGTGGTCAATTCATGTCATGGAGGTATGGATCCACATTGTATCTTTGGTGGCCATATCCTTAGTAATTATTTTCATGGATCCTCGGTGTATTTTTCAATGACCATACTTTGATTCATCTCATATTCCAAGCATAGGTATGTCTTCCTTGGAAATGGAACGTAGTTTTGTATTGGTTGATGATTGTTTGTAGCTTCTTCTAGGTTCTCCTACTACAAAACCCTTGCATTGAATAATTTGTAAAGTGTTTCGACCATCTCTTTATCTTCTGAGCTCACACATTAGGGGGCATCCGTTACACACCAAAATGTCACACTTGAGTTTCACACCATAAGTGTTGCAAGAGTCACAAAGTGACGTATGCACCTTGTTAAGAGTTGCCTGCACTGTCACAAGTGTCGTTTTCACCTTACCTAGTGTCACATTAACTTTGTTGAGTGTATAAACCCATTGAAACCATGAAATACATTTTCCATGACCCCTAAGTAATATTGGAGGAAGAAACCAATCATTTCAAGGTCAAGATACACCTTTTTCTTAGAAAAAGCGACCATGTTTTGGGAATTTATGAAGGGTGGCGCCCCTTGGACATGTTGGGGGAGTTCCACTTCATGTATTGGTGCCCCCTTTTCCATGTTATGGGAGTGACACTTTAGAGGATGGCACCATGTTTTCAACTAAGGGGGAGCACCAGTCTTGTTAGAGAGAATTAAGGGATCCTCCACCTTATTCTATGGGCCAAATCTATTGGGATGAGGTTGGTTGTGTTCGACCCCTATGCTATGGATTTATCTTATGATCAGATCCCAACCTTAAGGATACATATCCTCAACCATATCCTTCATTTTCTCATGGTGGTTGTGCCTCTCAAGCCTATATATTGAAGGTATTTCCAAGGTGAAAGGGAGAACAATTGAGGTATCAAACCTTTGATTCTTGAGGAAGCATCAACATTTTCATGTCAATATTCATGCAAGGGTTGGATGAGGAGAGCTTGGAGAAGTGACTGCATCATCAATCCTGCTTTTTAAATTTATTCTTTGGCTTTCCAATTAATATCAACTTGGCTTATTCCCTTCAAGTTCATGTGTTCTACATTTGCTTGTCTATTTTCGTTTCAATATTCATAGATAGATCTGATTTATATAATCATATAGAGTAGGAAGAAGAGTCCCTTTTCTAGTATTTGGAGGACTTCATTTTTGTTGAGGAGCTTGGAGATCAGGTCAAAGGATTGGAGCAGTGAGGACGAACATCACAACAAGGTACACCACATCATTCTTAGTCCCTCTCTTTATTGATTGATTTAGTTAGATCTATAGGAAAAGTAGTAACCACTTTTTCTCTTTTGTATTTGGACCAAAGGTAGGAGTCTTGGTCCAAAGGGGATGTTATCCTATCCGCGGGGTAAGATTTATCACAACACTAGGGATTATGACAAATTTTCTTCCACGATGTCAAAGTTGTGACACTTAATAAAGTGCATGTGTGTTGTGGGTGGGAAATCCCTCCTACAGACTAGCATTAAGAGTTTTATCATGCATGCAAAAATGACCTAAAGTCTCCTACTTTTTACTAACATCCCAAGCATAACTCCCATTACTCATATGAAAATACAAGTCTAAAGAGATCCAGTTACTATACCTTAGTTTATGTGTTTGATGTCGATCCCTTTAACGCTTGGTTGCTCCTTAAATGAAACTCTCCTCCCAATGTTGACCTACATTCATAAAAGACAAACAAAGAACTCCACATACATATAACCTATAAACTAATGGGTTAGAGATTCTATCAAAAAATATAATCAAATTTAAATATCGACAATCTCATATGGAGGAACGAGAAAAGTACTTATTTTATTAATCTCACAAAATTAAACTTATAGTGGTGAGATCGGCCACTGCTCCTCGAATTCGGTCCTGGGCTCCTCTTCAACTCTGCTCCAACTGCTTTAGTATATGCTTCTCTTCACATAATAGTTGCAAAAGGTTGGGGCAAGGGGAATACTAAATCATGTATAGTTTCTTTGCTATGATTTTCCTCCTTCCAAATGGGACCCCTACCCCTTATTTTATAGGCTAGAAAGGGCTAGGTATTTGGTCGAGTGACCGACTATGGGTGGTCAGTCGGTTTAGTTAACTTACCCAAAACTGTGTGTTCCGTCTGCAAAGTTCCATTTTCGTGCTTTTTTAGGTATACGTGCACTGTAATGGGTCAGCCAACGTACACACACGTGCAGTAGTGGAGCAGGGCGCGTAAGCTTTCAAAAAGAGTGTTTTTTTTTTTAAGAAGTTGTTCAGTAGTGGCTTGGCAAAGAAGGTAAATGAGATGGCATGATGCCAGGTAAGAATGTCTGGTGCAATTTAGGGTTATAACATATGCCCCCTAATGTGTGAGGTTAGAAGAGCATCTGATGGATGAAATACATTATCAATATTCACTAACGTACCAAACAAGTGAGCCCAGGAACTAGAATTTGGGAGGTGCCATCTGCAAAATAACAATTGTCTCACCGAGGTGAGCATACCCATGCTTGGTTTGAAATAAAATCATGGCTACCAATAAAATACACTATAGATCCATGTCATATAACTATATAAAGTGTAGCCACGAGCAATACACAACAGATCTACATCTCGAAATCAAAAAGATATACATGCATAGTATCCATATTCAAGAAGCGAATAAGTCCTGATGGCTAGAGATGAGGCCTTTAGAGCTCGAGCAAGAACTTCAAAATTCACAACTCGGGTAGGAGTGTAATATGAGTGTACAACTTCACTACCCAGAGGTCTTTGATGGCTTGTTAGGAACGTACTAGAGGATTTTGATGATCAGGTTAAGGGCTTCATGGATTTCAAACAAAGACTTGATTGGGATTTCGGGCATGGGGGTAAGAGACAATATGTAGAGGGGGGCGATTCAAGCGTGGTAATAACTTCCCTTTTAGAATAGCATGGAAAAATATGAGACTTAGGGAGCATGGTATTTTGACATAAGTTCACGATGCAGGAGGCACCGCAAACTCTCCATATGTTTGGAGAAATAACCAAACGGAGGAGGACACAACGCAATGTAGCGAGAATAGCTTCCTAAGTTCATATTAAATCTCAAGGCTTGGCAAAAAAATGAAAGGATGTGCTTTGTCCAAGGGAGAATCATTGTGTTGCCAATAAAAAGAAAAAACTTTTCCCTTCCTCTTTTTGGGGTATATTTGATTTTTTTGTCTTTTTCAATAATTTTGGAAATCTTGAAAAAGAATAAAAGAATGATACGTTACAAAGGAGGATCGAGTGTCGCAAACATACTAGTTCCAAGCACATGGAACACATGGATGCTCAGGGAAAAGGGAAATATGCAGGAAAAGGACACTCGGGAAAAATCCTCCAGGGGCCAAAAGGTGTCAAGACGCAGAGGCAAAGTGCTACAGGGCTTGCGTATAAGGCATGCTTCAGATGGTTCAGTTGAGAGCAACATGGAGCTGGCATTAGGCCAAAGATGCAGGTATGCAAACGCGATTAATAATACACACAATGGTAACGTCCTTCGATGTAATTTTAACGAGCCCAAAGAAGGTAAGCTCGACGGTTTTTCATATTTAGGGAGTCTGAAAAAGCGTAAAAGGAGACTCCGATGGAGGTACCTTTTTCGAAGATAGTCTAGTCGGTTCGAAAAACGGGTAAATTAGCACCGAAAAGATGTCTATTCAAAACCATTTTAACGAGTGTGATAAAGATAAGATCACTCGATGATCTTTTCAATTTTAGGGAGTCTGAAAAGAGCTTAACTATGGACTCCATCAGGAATGTTCTTCTGGACCAATTTAATGAGTGTGAAAGAATAAGGTCACTCAGTGATCTTTTCAATTTTAGGGAGTCTGAAAAGATCTTAACTATGGACTCCGTGGGGGTTCCCTTTTTGTAAATTTAGTCCCTCAGGCCTGAAAAAGGGTTAAAATCATACCTGAGAATACTCTTCTAGGGAATTGAGGCTCCTAGAGTATACCTTTGTTCATACAATTGACCATCCAGAATGAAAAAGGGGTAAACTACCACCGAATAGACATGACTTCAAATTTCAGTTTAGCGAGCGTGAAGGTCAACAAGATCGCTCGACAATCTTTTCATTTTTAGAGGGTCTGGAAAGGGCTTAAAAGAAGACTCATTATGTTCTGGGATTCCTGAGGGTGAGGTCAAGAGTGATAATGCATCATGCAAATGAGGCTCAGACTCATAATCAGGATAAAATAATAAGGACTCCCGAGCCTATGGTCATTAGTGACAACATGGACACCAAAATGCAACCGGGATCTACCTAGGGCATCCATGTTAAGGTAGGCTCTACCACTAAAATACAACACTTCTAAAGAAACAATGATGGTTCTGTGTCGCAAATCGGTGGGATCGATCCTATGGCGTAGTGATAAATACAACGAGATGCAGAAAGTAGAGGTGGAATCCTAACTTAAATGCAACAAGTTGAAAAAAAAAACTTTTTACCAAAGGACCTTTAAAAAAGACCCAAATCTTCAAAAAGTTTCTCGATACCCAAAGTAACAATTATCATAGCAATCCATAGAAAAATCCTGAACCATACTAAATGATTTTCAATTTAGAAAAAATGACAAAAGGGTCCAAAATTTGACAAAAAGTGGCCAAAAAGGTCTATAAATAGAAGTTGGTAGCTCATTATCACTATTGCAAATTGAGAAATTGACTAAAAGCCAAAAATATCCCTTTGTGAAAAGAATTGATTCCGGAAGCTTCGGTGGACGGAACGAGCTTCCGATTGGACCAAGTAAGTACATACTCACCCCCCTTGTATCTCCATTCTTTCTTTATGAATTTTATTTTGTTTTTTTTGGGGGGCGTTGACCTCTAAAAAGGTTGGCCCTATGCATATGCGAGCTATCTTAGGACAACCAGTGTATGCCCACGTGCAGAGAAAATACTGCATGTGGGCATACATGATTGTCTACATTACAGCCCACATATACCCTTCCTCATAGGAAACAATTTAAAGAATACAAGGGCTAATCCTTCCTGAATTTTTCAATTGTAGGATGTATGTTCATTAGAGGGAGAGGGAGCATGAGGACTTTGATGCTGAGGTCTCAGATAAACCTGATGTGGTAGCTGCTCTAGCTCAACACAGTTTGTTTAAGTTCTTCTAGAGTGAATTTATGCGAGCACAACCTAGGTTGTTGAATGCCTTGATTGATTATTGGCACCCGGACGCGGAGGCGTTCATGCTTGAGGGATGGTCGTTGACTCCAACGACTGAATATATCTCTTTTTGACTGGCCTCTCAAGGAGAGGGGAACCATTCAACCTTAACATGTTTCCTTCTGGGCCTCACAACATAGCACAGTTGATTAACCTCCATTGCGAGGAAGGTACTGACATGGTGGGTACTCAGGTGTCGATTCATAAGATCAACAACCTATCATTGAAAGTGATAGTTCTACTCATTGGGTGGATTGCCATATTTGAAGCTTTACACCAGGCTTCCAGGGCACACATGAATTGTGTGGTTCAGTGCTTAAATACACAAATCTTTGACTAGAGTACTACATTGCTTGATTACATGCAAAGGCAGTTGACAGAGTGTCAGATGCGGAGGCACAAAAACTTTGGATTTGGTACTATCCTTTGTGCTTTCTTCTTCGAGAGGGTACCTAGCTTGATTCCAAGGGAGATTGTTCGAGGTCATGTAGCCTTCTCTCCATTAGTGAACAGATGGGCGACGTTGTTGCC
>ML806172.1:102259-124797 GCA_009831015.1 Picea engelmannii
GTTTGGTAATCTTCAGACATAAAGTCTTTTTCTGGGTGAGAAATCCCTTTAACTTGGATTGCATAATTAATCATACACTACATCCATGATTTGTCTTATTGTTAATACATTAAATTTATCATGTTCCTCAATGTACAAATACTGAATTGATAAGTTGATTTGATGCTTTATATCGTTGAGATTATTTTGGCGAATGCAACACAAATAAATCTGGGTTTTCAAAATCATCCAACTTGTTAGAGATTAATGAATCACTGTTGAGACATATGGACCCTTGAAAAGGAATGATTTCATTTAGGGTTCTTTTGTTGTAAGGCCAAATCTGAAATAAATAATTATTTTAACTTCTTGCAGTGACCAAACACACGTATTGAACATCATGCACAAAACTATGATGAGATTCATATTTTTATAAGGACAATATACTTAATGAATAAGTGAAATATTGATGAGATTCATAAAATCCTTGTTATCTCTTAGTTTGGTTGTTTGATCTAAGTTTATGTAGCATTAAAACATAAGTTGCAAAGTTATCTATAGGATTTTTCACCTAAGAACAGTTTCAGTATTTTTATTGATGAGTGACATGGTTTGTAGTTGTGTTACCTCCAGAGATAACCAATACTGACAAATGCATATTCTCAAGGGATAAGGATTTTTTTTAGGTGGTTTTCTATCTAGTTGAAATTATTGTTGAGCTTTCTAGTTAATCCAAGTTTCACAGTATTTTTTGCAATAAGATCACACAGTCCGATAAAAAGTCAATTAAATCACTTATATAAATACATTCAAATCTAGTGTTGTATTACTGAGAGGGGGGGTGAATCAGTAATGAGCAATTATAGTACTTTTAACCACAATGTATTCTTCAACAATATTCAGTAGTTTACCATTATCATTCAATATATCATCATAAGTATAATCATAAACAACATAACATCACAATAGATACACAATGCACCAAAATTTACGTGGAAACCAAAATGGGAGAAAACCATGGAATTCTTTTCTTATATATCAAAAGAATACATTCATTGGAAGCACCAACTTCCTGATTCTCCAGCTTCAACTGGAAGGAGGCTCCAACCCCCTATTCTTAGGCTCCAACCTGAAGGAAGCTACAAATCCATGAATTCTTTGGCTCCAACTAGAAGGAGGCTACAACCCCCTGAGTTCTCCGGATCCAACTAGAAGATGGCTACAACCACCTATCCTTTCCCCATTTTGCCACCCTGAAATATAAATGTAGACCAATTGTCGCTATCAAAACTTCTACCACTATCACTACCATTGTTTCTGTCACTATGTCACTATCACTATTACTCTATCTCTATCATTGTCACTCTATCTCTGTCACTTTCACTCTGACACTATCATTGTCACTCTATCTCTATTGTTGTCACTTTGTCTCTATCACTTCAACTTTGTCACATCAACCTGTATCTTCTCATAAACCAACTAATACATATACCATACTATTCATAAACTATATACCACCATACATAATATCTCATACATCAATCATGAACCAAAGAGACATCAATGAAGAATAGTGAATCATGAACTAGATCATCAACTATGTGTAGCTTGTACCATATACCATAACATCAACCATATGTAGATTTGTACCATATCATCAATGAAGTATCTCAAAGAACCAATGCATGTCCCTCATATACCTCAACCATGTACAATCAAATCAAATATATGAACTATAAGAACCATGTCATATGATGAACCATATATAAGAGTGCTCCTCACTCAGCCAAGAAACCAAGATATACCATTTCCAGAAACCAAACCAACCATACCAAGTATGCCTCAATCATACACCATAGAATGACAAGAACTAATCATTAAAAAAAGTATATAACCATACCAATTCCTTTGAAGTTGAGATGAAATAGTAAGATGCTAACATGTAGACTTCCTTCACACCTTTAGGGACCTAGTACCAAAATCTACTTGTAATGGACCTCGAATTCACCAAAATAAATAAATTCTATGACATAATTCAATTTTGTTTAAGCTTAGAAATTAAGAGAAGGTAAGATTCATTCCTGTCCATAATGTCATTATTACACCAGTCTAGATTACTTTGAACTGAAAAGATTATGTGAGTAAAATCTTTTCATAATTCTATCACTTCCCTTGAAAGGCAATGTCTAAACTCAGGTCGAAGGAACCTTTGTTGTTCAAAGTGATAAATTTCAGAAGGGATAACACCTTTGAAGTATTCAAAGGGAGGCAAAGATCAAAATTGTCTCGCAAAGGTCAAGTTCAAGTGTAAGATCGCCAAGTCATTTTGGCTAGAGATCCTTGGGCAGAGTGATCGAATGGTGAAATTTCTTCGTGGGGAAGTACCAAAATCCTGTGGACCATTGGATCGCATAGATCTGTGAGGAGGTTAATATTGAGCGTCTTTTAGCATTCAGAAGCTTAGGAGGGGTGGCAACCGTTGGATGAGAAGCAACAGGAGCCATTGATCTTGCACTCGAAATTCGTTATTTTAGAGTCATTGCATCACGAACTTTCAGTTCGTGAAATCCCGAAAGAATCGGGATTGTTGATCTCATGCGAAAAGGCCAAAATCGGTTAAGCCCCTTTTCGGCATTTCGGGTTCCGGGAGTTCGAAGGGCCTAGAAATGTTGCCACCGGAGTCACGAAATCCCGAATCGCGAAACCCCGAAACCCCTAAGTACTGTATGTACAGGCCTCTTCCAATTCAAAGAAAGATTTGCTAGAACTTCAATTACAGAAGTAAACATATGCCTATAAATAGATCGGTACCTTTCAAGCTCATCTATACATAGACAATCCTACCTAGAATTTTGATTTCATAGTTAAATATGCTCCTGTAGGTGGATCTGTTCTTTCAAATTCATAAGTAGATAATTTTGTTTAGCGTTTTGTTTCAGGAGGAACCATTCCCAGAATTTAGTCTTTGAACATAAACTTCTTACAACGAACATATGTCATCTATGGAAATTATTTCAACTTAGCACAATTAGACGCATAAGATCAGATACACAAATCTTTCAAACAAAGACTGAGCATATTTTAAAAGAAGATAAAATACAAAGTTGACATTTGGCATTCGAGACTTGCATGTTACATATGCATGGAGTTCCTTTGCTTTACTAAACCCCGAAATCCCAAAATCCCGAAATCCCAAAATCTCGAAGTGTTGGGCCCACATCCTTTTCTCATTTTGCAACTCGACACTTCTTATCTCATTTTTCTTGTGCGTAAGAAGTTTGTAAACCCCGAAATCCCGAAATCCCAAACTCCGAAATCCCGAAATCTCGAACCCCGAAATCCCGAAATGTTGGGCCCACAGTCCTTTTGCATTTTGTGATTCAACTCTTCTTGTTTCATTTTGTTTAAGAATTAGGTGTTCGAAATCCCCAAAATCCGAACCCCAAAATCTCGAAATGATGGGCCCATAGTCCTTTTGCATTTCGCGATTCGACTCTTCTTGTTTCATTTTGTTTAAGCATCAGGTGTTCGAAATCCCCGAAATCCTGAAATGTTGGGCCCACAGTCCTTTTGCATTTTGCGATTTGGCACTTCTTAATTCTTTTTGTTTGTGCATCGTTATTAAAATAGGAAAGACTAAATATGAATAGCTAAATTGGTATAGCCTTGGGTAAAGGAAATTTCCGTAATAAGAAAGGGTGCATCTGGGTTCCTTTATTGTTAAAGTAGTTCATATAATAGATCTATCATTGCAAATTATATAGTATAATTTTTTTTTTCTGTATTCTCTTGTTCGAAATACCTTTATACGGGTTAGGTTAATGAACTATAAGGGAAACTGGTATAATAGTCAGTCCTCCTACCTCATCTACAAATCTGTCTCTACACAGTCTGTTTAATGGAAAAGAAAAATGTAGCATAGTATACAAAACTCATAATGATGTTCCTGGCATTATTCATATAGTTAGATTAATGAAATTACAGCATAACCTCTACTCCCAGTATGCAAATCTCAGCATTGATTTTACTCAGAAAACAATTAAAGAAAGAAAATAGCAGTGAATCTAATTTAGAGGAGATTTCTTCCAGAATTTAACCATGCATAATCCTTTCAACTATCATAACAAATAAAAGGCCAATTCTATCATTCGTTCAGAAAGGGGTCACTTGAGATTAGATTTACCTTATGTTCTCTGTCAGTGTTTAGGTTTCCTAAATTTGAACTGATTTTTCCTAGGCATTATTATCTATCATAATTAGTAGATGCATTACATCCGTGATGGAATCAATCACTAGAGAATGGAAATTATTTCAGTTCGGATTTAATAGATACATGACATCATATATCAAATCATTCGAATAGAGAAAGGAAATCATTTCAGTTCTGATTTAACAAATACATTTCATTAGATATAAAATCATTCAGATAGAGAAGGAGTAGAGAAACATATCTGAACCAGGTCGTGAGAAGACAAAGGGAACAACCGTGTTCCTCCCAACCATAGAATAGGGCAGCCAAAACCACTTGCCCGATTCACCCCCTAGCCTGACCATGAATCCATGAGGGAGAACTTGGAAACTCCTCCTCAGCAATGTCCTTCAATTCCAGCAGTTATCATCTTGCCTCACACTTACTCAACAATTCTCATAACAACAAGGAAATTTCGTTTCAGTAGAATCCTCTAGCCTCGCACTCAATCTGTAGTGTTCGTAACAGCAAGAGAACTCAAAAAAAAATTCCCTAGCATACTTGGTAGCGTCCTGCCTCCTCGCATATGCTATATATCAATTTTTCCCAGGTCTTTTTCCCTCCCTTGGGGGGATTTTCGCAGCTTTCTAAATCCCTGATTTTTAGGGGCTGCCAATGGCCAAATCTCTGATTTTCCACTTGTAATAATCAGCCCAGAGGTAGTTCCAACTTGTTCCCCACTCATGGAGTCATGGTTAGCTGATTTTAACATGGTTGTTCCATTTGTCCTCCTGCAATTAATATAAATCTTTTGTTTGTATACAAGTGTCATAGTCAAATAGTTAGTTGAGTCCCAATCAGAACTTTGCCCAACAGTCATAATAATTAATTACAAATATCAAATTCGAAATTCGGAATTGCAATAAATGGAAAAAAAATTCCAAATTCGAATTTGCTAAAAACGGAAATAAATTTCCAGCAAATTTAAATTTCAAAAATATTTTATTTTTGGTGATATCACACTACTCAAACCTTCATTATCTTTTCACATATACATGACCTTCTCTTCTACAATCCATGAATATCTGTTCTTTCCTTCACTTCATCCTGCGTGCATCCAAGCCTTTCTGACATGCAACCCACAGATACCTCAAAAACTAGGGTTTTCTGCAACCTTGAGACTTTCTCCTTCGACCTTCTTTTGCTACCTGAGAAAAATGCCATCACAACCTTAAAAAAATATCACTAGTTCACAAGATAGACAATCAATGAATGAGTGTGTAAGTCTACTTGTGAATGAATCCTTGAGGTTATTATATACTTGTCTTAGGTAACTTCTCTCCTTAATCTAGAGATTCTAGGGTTTTCTTGTTATAACAACTTTACCCCTTTGACCAAGACTTATAACAAACTAGGGGCTTCTTGTCCACTCTTCGGGGCTTCCAAATTTACAAGGCCATATATCCCTAACCGTGATGAACCACGTCACATTGCACATATCATAAAAAATGGCACTACGAGTACTATCCATCTAGGAGGCTCTTTCCTACATTCACATTTTCCTTTCTATCCATATTATTCATTAAACTTCAGGTACCAAAACCACACCCTACCAAAATTCTTCAAGGGTTGACATCAATCTCTAAGATCACTCTCCAAGGGTTGACATCAATGACAACCAAATTTCCAACACATATATATGTCCTCAGCCTCCTTGTGAGATAGATATTGAATGATTGTTGATTTCCTTTCAATAATTCCTCTTATTATTCATATCACATAGTTAATACTAAACAGTGCATGACAGTTGAGTCACACCTCTTTGTAAACAAATCATATGTACCAAGGAAGTGAAATAACACCACATGTTCATTGCATTGAGTGCATTGATTGTGGGCTTGGCATTATATTCATTGTTCATGAGTTTTATCTCTAGACTAATAGATTCAATATAAGATCAATAGCATTGAATGGGGATTCACCATCCTTATAGCTGAATGATTAACAAAATTAGTTGGAGTAAAATTTATGACTATAGTTAACACCCTGTTTCATTAGTTTTGACAAGTGATTTGGATTCTTGTTATCAAATCTAACCTCATAAATAGAGTGTGAACACCTAGTTTCTTAAAGTGAAAGATTGCATCTTGGATCCTAGAAGGAGATCTGATGAAAAAAACTAGTTACTAGTCTATGCCTTTAAGTTTTCTTTCAACACTTTAATATATTTAGTGTGTTAACCCTTGATACCTACAGATTGGGAATTAATATGAGAATAGATGAGAGAACATGATCATGCATAGATCATAGATATATGCATGACATATAAGTTATTTCATTTATGCTCATATTTGATATTCATTATGTTGACAAACTTAAGGTTTGTTTGATGGTATTTTAATGAATGATTGGTTTGAAGCATGGTTTGCTTGTCTCTTGAGAAGCTAGAATAGTTAGAGTAGTTTAAAATTTGATCCTTTACCCACACATATTGTGTTTAAAACTCATCAGTCTATGAACCTGGTTGACAAGTAAAAGGGGTTTTTATTACAACAATTAATTGACCTAACATTTTTGGTGTCATTGTTGGGGAGTTGTTAAAATGTAAATGGTAGAAGGATAGTTTAGTTAGTTCTTTCTATTTGTATTTCTAACTACATTGCATATTTGGCGAAGGACAAGATGGTAAGATGAAAAGGTGCCCTTGTTTTGAATTTCATCAAGGGTTCTAGCCCACTGAATTCACTTTGGTGAGTCTTTCTGAACCTTTTTATATCATGTGATTCACTAATGGTTAGGCCTAGGGATAGTAGAGGTAGGTTTCTTAAAACAGTAAGTGAAATTCCAAAAAAATGGTTTAGTAGGAATAAGAACCCTCCAATTTATTGGGATAAAATATATGTGGGTAGCACTCAAACAGGGGAAAGTTTTGTACAAAAAGTGATTTCTAGGCTGACTACACCAAAATATGAAGTTACTGTGGAGTAGGTACAGGAAAGTCAAGAAATATCTAAAAGTCAGGAATCTGAAAACACTCATATTAGTGGAAAAATTCCAAGGGATGATCTAGTATTAGATCAGGAAGTTAATCTCGAGTGCATTACAGATCTCATTAGAATGCCAACAAATGTGGTTGTATCACAGATTGAATCCATCACTGTTGAAGGAACAACCAAGAAATATATTGAAGATAATTTCAACACTTATCATAACCCAGTTGTTGAGTTAGCTTTGTTGCCAAGGTTGAAATATTTTGGTTTGTTTGGAAACATGGAATATGAAGAAATGAGTAATGAAGAAACAGAAGGAGAAGCAATCTTCAGATTCCCTATTCTTGACTTGACATCAAATGTGACTATGAAAAAAATCCCTCCATCATTACCAAATTTTCAAGGTATGGCCACAGAAGATCCAGATGCTTTCCTATTTGAATTTGACATCTTATGTCAAAGTTATAATTATGCAAATGATGCTTAAAAACTAAAATTGTTCCCAACAACATTGAAAGATTATGCTCTAAGATGGTTTATGGTTCTTGGAGAATCTTCTATTAAATCTTGGGATGAAATGAAAACCATAATTCTTAAGAAGTACCAAGACTATTGTAGGACCAGGGACTCACACAATATTATCTTCAAAATGAAACAACAAGTTGAGGAGAGTCTTGAGGACTTTGTTGAAATATTTTTATATGTCCTCAAAAATACTAAACTAATAACACTAAGTGATGAGACAACTAGAACTATTTTTTTGAGGGAAATATTGGAAGAATACATAGATGTACTTAATATGATGGGTTTCAATGATATTTCTCATTTAAAATTTACTAATATTTGCAATTTGTCCAGAAAATATTCAAGGAGTAGAGCCAAATCTGGTAAGGGGATAAGGGGCACTTTTTCAAGGGTAACTAAATTTGTTGTAGGGGGAGTAATGAGGGTAGATCTAGGAAATTTGTTAGAATATTTTAAAACATAAATCCTTGGTACTCTCAACTCACAGTTAGACACATTAAAAATTAAAAAGAAGAAGGAAGGGGAAAATGTAGCTTTAATTGGTTTTTATCATCAATGTAGAAAAAAGGAACCCTCCAAGAGAATGTCCACTAAACAATGTATAGATTTATGTTATTTGTGCATAGGATCATGACACAAAAATCTACCCCTCACTTCCAGGACTGATAGATATTTATAAAGGAGGTAATGAGACATATGAACCTTATTTTGAGTTGCTCCAAAGAAACCATGGAAATGACATGTACAAGCTATGTCAGAAGAACCTTATCCATATTTTTTTCCTTCCTATAATTTGCAACAATGGAACACTCAGATACCTTGGAATCAAAATCAGCCTTGGAAAACTACATGGCCCCAATATCACAACAAAAATCACCCTTGGGAACAAGGTTGGAAAGGGAATACCTATGGAAATATTTCTCCACAATATATTCCAGTACCTTATCAGTTTTACCTATAGTACCCACAATATCCCTCACTGATTCCACAATCCTACCCTCCTATGAAAACACAAGTGAGTTTATCTCAGCTGACTATTCTACAATTACCATAGCTGACTGCAAATCCAAATCCTCCTAGACCAACGCAACTTCCTGCACAACCAATTCCCAATCCTAACAACTAACCATCTCAGCCTTTCCCTAAAATTGATCTTCCAACCTTTCTGACATATTTGGTCACTACAGTACCATTACAAGACATACACTTAAGGTCATGAAAGGTTTTGAAACAAAAATATCCCACTGTCGTCATTGAGGAGGAAAATGAAGAGCATGAAACTCCTAATCAAACAAACAATGATGACCATCATGAGGAAGTAATTATTCCTACTACATAGACACATTCCACTTCATATTTTCAGCAACCTCAGGTAGAAAATATCAAAGCTCCACTTTACACACATAACAATCTCAAGCACTTAAAATTCCTCCCTATCAGGAGAGATTAGACATAGAAAAACTTGTTTCCCAACTAGAATTTGATTTAGAACTGGAAGTGAAAAAATGTATGTGTCAGAATCCCTTTGTTGTAAGACATAAAGGATGTTCCCGTATACGCAAAAAACATTAAGGATTTATGTATTAAAAAACCAAGAATAAAAAAAAAGGATCCCCTCACCATAGATGATTTTCGAGGATAAATTTCACCAATGGGCTAATTTTCCATGTTTTTTCCCAAAAACCGATTCGCCAATTTCCAACTTTTTCTATAAATGATTCTCCCAAACTCCATAGAATAAAATTATTTTACCTTAAAAATCGCCAAAATTTTATAGAAACTATAGAAAATCCTTAGAAAATTGAATATTTTTACAAAAATGTCGCCAAACATTTTACATTTTGCATATTAAGAACTAGTAAGATTAGCCCATGTTTCTACATTCTAATATAAATTTCCATCCTTAAAATTATCCATGCCCCTCACAATTCAGGTAGTAGGATAGCTAGATGATTTGATGTTTGAAAATATTGTGATGGAAAAAATATGTAGATCTTGGAAACCCGATAGTCACCAGATTTATCAAAAATTTCCCCATAGCTAACACCCTCATTGAATTAAGCGCTTCCATAAACTCAGGAGAATGCTAGACCTGTTCGACATCTTCAATGCCACATGAACCCCTCTCTAAAATATATTGTGAAGGAAGAACTCCAAAAACTACTGAATGCCAGCTTTATATACCCCATCTCTGATAGCAAGTGGGTTTCACCACCTTGATCATGCCTAAGAAAAATGTTAAATGGAGAATATATGTTTACTTTAGGGAGCTCAATAAAGCCACCTTGAGAGATTATTTCCCATTGCCATTTATCGATTAGGTATTTTATACCTTGTCAAAAAATAATACTTTTCCTTCCTAGATGGTTTCAGTGGGTATAATCAAATACAGATTGGACTGGAAGACAAAGAAAATACCACATTCACATGCCCATGGGGGACCTTTTCTTATATAGTTTTTCCAATTGGTTTGTGCAATGCCCCCGCCACATTTCAAAGGGAAGCACTAGACATTTTTTTTTATTTGAATTGATGAATGTGTGGAGATTTATACGGATGACTTCTCTATTTATGGTGATACCTTTTAAGAAGAACTTGATAATTTGGAAAAAATATTGATTAGGTTTCGAGAAGCTTACCTTGCTCTAAGTAATGAAAAATGCAGGTTATTATCAAAAGAATGTATTTTTCTTGGTCATCATATTTCTAGTACAGGTATCAAGGTGGACCCAACTAAAATCAAAGTCATCATGGATCTTCAAGCACCACGACCAGAAAAAGAGGTATGAATTTTTTTGGGTCATGCCTGTTATTATAGGAGATTCATTGAAAATTTTACGAAGATTGCAACACCAATGTTCAAATTGCTTACTAAAGATATTGATTTTGTATGGGACTCACAATGTCAAAACACCTTCAAGGACTTAAAAATAAATCTTTCCACAACACCAGTACTTAGGGGGGACAACTAGACCCCCACTTTCATATTAGCACAGATGCTTCAGACACAACTCTCAGAGTTGTTTTAGGGAAAAAGGAAGATCAACTATCCTATGTTATCTATTTCATAAGAAAAAACATGTCACCATCCAGTCTCAATTATATTGTTACCAAAAAGGAATTCCTATTTATTTTATATTCCATAAACAAATTCAGACATTATATAATAGGTTACAAAATCTTTATTCACGCAAACCACTTTTCCATTAAATTCTTAATGAGTAAACCAATCACCAATGGTAGAATCACTAGATGGTTGTTATTGTTGTAGGAGTTTAAGATCGCTATAATAGATAGGCATGGGAAGGAAAATCTCATTGCAAATTTCCTCCA
Organism: Picea engelmannii; assembly: GCA_009831015.1. Classification (NCBI taxonomy): domain Eukaryota; kingdom Viridiplantae; phylum Streptophyta; class Pinopsida; order Pinales; family Pinaceae; genus Picea; species Picea engelmannii. Next base: position 113,276 of record ML806172.1, read on the forward strand.
GAATTCAAAATGGAAGTGAAAATGATCCTGTAGATGATAGTTTTCATGACGAACATCTATTTTCTATTTCTACTAACTCTCCATGGTTCACAGATATAGATAAATATTTTTCCATGGGTAAAATGTCGCAACACCTTTCCTGATCAGAAAAGAAACAAATTGTCAAGATCAATGCCAATTATTCATGGATCAGAGGTGATATTTTATGTATTGGACCAGATCTAATTATTAGAATATCTGTATGGGAATATGAGATGTTTAAAATTTTGCAAGCTTTCCATGATAGTCCATGTGGGTTTCACTTTTTTTATAAGAGGACAACCTACAAAGTACTTCAGTTGGGGTACCACTAGCCAACACTCTTCAAGGATGCTAAAATATATGTAAGGAGTTGTGACAACTACCAAAGGATGGGGAGGCATGTGAAAGTTGATGAAATTCCCCTCCAACAACAGGTATTGGTGGAGCCCTTCGAAATATGGGCTTTACACTTCATAGGACCAATCGCTCCTGCATTAAGAAAGAAGAGGTATATCTTAGTTTGTATTGATTATGTAACCAAATGGGTAGAAACAAAATATTTGTATCAAGCTAGTGAAAAACTTGTCAATGATTTTATTTATGAGGATATTTTTATCTGTTTTGATCTCCCAAGAGATATTGTAACATATCATGGAGCTCAATTCACATCAAATTTGGTGCAATCCCTCACCTAGCAGTACCATATCAAGAATAACAATTATTCACAATATCATCTACAAGTTAAGGCGCAAGTTGAATCCACAAACAAAGTGTTGGAGGCTATTATGAATAAAAGAATACAAATGCATCACACAGATTGGGTAGATAGACTTCTAGATGCACTTTGGGCCTATAGGACTACATGGAAAACCACCACGGGATTCACACCTTATGAGTTAGTCTATGGAAAATAGGTTCTCCTTCCCATCGACTTCCTAGTCATAACCTTCATGAAAACAATACAAATAGGCATAGATTTGTCAGAGGCCAAACAACAGAGAGTGTTTTAGCTGAATGAGTTGGATGAAATACAACAGGATGTCATTCAACACACTATCCTTGTCCAAGAATAGTGATATAGGTGGCATGACATGTTTATAAAAAAGAATCAATTTAATCTTGGTGATTGGGCCCTCCTCTTCGATTCCAGATTCAATAATTTCGGGGGAAATCTCATTACATGATGATTGGGGGCCTATGAAGTGGAGACTCTCTTCAACAATGACTTGGTGAATATCAAAACAATAGATGAAGAGAAGGTTTAATTTTTGGTAAACGGGAATAAGCTGAGATTGTATCACAAGCCCCTGTCCAAGGAAAAATTTGCTCATGACATTTTACAATAGTCTGTGACGAAGGTGGTCAATATGGAGTCTCCTTCTCCCTCTTTCACTTCTGTTTGAGTTTTCTTCCAAGATTATTTTGATATTGTACATATTTATATAACAAAAATAAAGAAAAAAAAATCAAATATAACAAAAATAAAGAAAAAAAATTCAAAAGAAGTAAAGAGAAATAAGCAGTCTTGAAAACCATGTTGTCGACGGGAAGGTCCAAAATAAAATTTGGAATACAATTATTGGTTCTACTTCCTGTTATTCAAATTATTCTCTTTAATCCTATGTCAGATGATGGGTGATCCATCAATTCCCTCCTTCTGAAAACTTTACCTCCATCGAGTTCAACACATCATCTGGGGGATCAAAGTCAGATATTTTTGTGGTACCAAGAGGCTTTCATACATCAATGGTAGGTTCTCTCACTACTGACAGTGGGGATTCATCAATGCCTCTTGTTTCTTTAATCTTGCAGGACACTCAATGTCAACTCATTTATTTGTGGCCAACAAGATGTACTAGGGGCACCTTGACTCTCATCATCATCAAGGGTGAGTAGTCTCACATTGGTTAATAGCCTTCATCATTGGCTAGTAATCCAATGATTTCATTCCATGTTTGAATTCAAAAAATTTATTCACATAGATAGAATTGTGCCAAGTTTGGGTTTTGGTGAAGATCATTTGGTTTGTGTCTCTAAAAATAGTTTTCATTGTGTGAATAAAAGGGGAATAATATTGAAGGTAGTTGGATCAGACGAATTCCTGAAAAAGAGGGGGTTATCTCTTCCTTTAGTAGGCCTCCTGCTGAGGGATCAAATCTCTTCTTCATTATAAATATTGAGGCATCAGTCTTATTATGGCCCACCAACTCTTTTTTTCAATGTTCCTGTTGTAATTATTTTCCTCTCATCCCCATCACCAAATCTATTTGGAGTAGTAGTTGTATCACCAACACTCTTTATTACTTTTTGGTTTCCATCTTTAAGTATAAACATTTTTCTTTTTACAAGAAATAATCTCAAAGAATTTTCAAAATATTCAGTATGAATGTTGAACAATAGGATTACTCAGAACAACATACTACATAAGTCTATTTAGAGCATCATTTTCTAGTGTTCATATGCCTACACCAACGGATTTTTAGAATTCTGAGCTATTCTGGTTCAAGAATCCTTGAGTAGGTACTATAAGACCTATAGCTGCATTTTAAACTTTGATTGAGAAAATTTTGATAATAGTAGATCTCTCCTTTTCATACCAAAGTACCATTAGTATCACATTCAATGTAAGAGTTCTAGAGTTTGAATTTTTTAATGATCTCCTCAACTCCATAGCCTCCCTGCATCAAGTCAAATCATGTACATGTATTTGTAAGTATGAGTAATTAACATTTCAAGGTAAATTGATTTTAAACTTTGATTGGTTTATTAAGAACGAAGGATATTATTAAGAAGCTCTCAAATACTTGTTAATCTTATTCCTACTTTCCTTACTCTATGTCTATACCACCTTGATTTTATTCATTAACTACATTTTCATATCTTATTCCCATACACTATAGTATATATTCTAATCCCATTCTCTTATATTATGTCTCCATATCCTCACACCTATACTTATATACCACACCCCTTCACCTTATAACCATATCCCTCTACCATACAAGTTCCACTCAACCCCACATGGCATTTTATTCACTTATCATTTGGAATATCAATTGTCCTTATTCATATGAAATAAACCATGGCTTGTTTCTTATCCATGGTGGTTTTCTTCATATTCGTAAACCTTGCAACCTTCTCTATATGTGAACACATGTATTCACCATGACACCTTTCGAATAAATAATCGGTTTCCACTAAACCCTCCATAAACCAACATGATTATTTTGGCACCAAATTATAAGGATGCTCATTCCATAATTTCCCATGACGTCGAGAGGACTCGCTTAGAGACTTGATTATTGGGACTTATTTGGAATCACTGAAGGTATTCCAAATGACCCAAGTCTATATCGATTCTCCAACATTAGCGTTCGAGCTATCCACACCTCCACATATTTACATTGTTGCATGTAAACTGACCCGTTTTCTATAGTCCTCAGAACCGATGTTGAAATATTTGTGTATCCAATTGTTTCGACAATGGTGGTGGACTTCGATGAACCAATGTCCAAGTGGGCCCTAGAGGTTGTTCCAGAGTATCATGTGAGTCAGAAATGCTTCAAGGGAGTGGGGTGGCACCATTTATTTGCAAAATTTCAGGGTTATAATGACAAGGTAACTTTGTATTTTGCTCGAGGTTTTGATGGGAAGGTAGCCCGTGTGGGTAATATCAGGATGGAGGTATCATAAGAAACCCTATCTTATGATACAAGGATTTCAAGGAAAGGAGAGAGGTGGTTTAGGAAACTACACATGAATGTTTCCACCTGTAACAGATTTTTGAAGCTAGAATTTCATAATGCCATGGTTTTGGATCAAGGATAAATGGGTGGCACCACTAGTAGTTTTGCATATATTCCTAACGTGTGAAGGAAAGTATGCCCATACTTTCTAGTACCATATCAAGTTTTTATTACATTTTGAACCTGGAAAAAAGATAATTTTTCCTTATCTTTTGTGGAGGATTTTAATTAAAATGTCAAGCCTTGTTTGAAGTAACACAAAAATCCCTTACAAAATCTTGTACCATCATATATTAGTCAAAGTGTTATTTGTTACAGAGATGGGTAAGAATAATGAGTCCTGGGGTAATTGTATTGCTAAAAGTAAGTTCGATGGGCCATCTAAATAAGTGGTGACAGAAAATCAAGACGAATAGAGTTCTAAAAACATTAAAAATAATTATGATGAAGATCTCGGCTCCCTTGGAGCCGAGGACTTCATCTCTATTCAAAGAAGTTTCTCAAAAAGTGAAGTCATGGGAAGAATTCCAGAGAATAATTTTTCATGTGAACTACCTCCCACTTGTCGAATCATTAGGAACATGGAAAGGTAGAAAGACATAGAAAAGGCTAAATAAATTCCTAATTGTCCATAGTATTCAATAAAAGAGAAACCATTTTCCTTGGAAAGCGACAAGAATGATACCCAACCAATTGGTGAAGCTTTCAAATTTGTAAAGAAACATAAAATGAAGGATCAAAACCCTCCGAGAAATCCATCTGAACCAAATACCAACAGAAACGATGACCCTAGTGGACATGAAGTATCATCAGTGGGGCAAAAGCAATTCTCAATCTCTCTGGACGAAGAAAAGAACGATGACAAGGAAATGGTAGATGCTCTTCGACCTATAAAGAAACACAAGCCTGAAACTTCAAGAATTCCAAGGAAGGTTTCTTCCAAACCTTCTGATAGTGGATATGGTGAACATGATGAACTCAATATCTCATTTGCTAAATCAATTGATGAGTCACCAGTTAGCATGCAATTAAAAAGGAAGAACAAACAAGTCAAGAGGCCAAGACAAGAGGTAACAGAGTTGATAGTATTACAAAAATATATAGAAAAGGAGAATGAGCAACTGAAGATACAGAGCTGGGAATTCCAAGAAAAAATTAAGAAGATAAAATCAGAGAATAGGAAAACAAATAATAAAATGAATAAGATGTTGGACCCTGGGCATCTATCACATAAAACACGAACTGAGAGGATATCCAGATGAGGAGGAGGAATCAACATCCTGATCAATGCACCTGGGCTTCCTTAGCAGTTGCTGGAGAAAATTTCAATTATGTCTTAATCGCTTTTGCATAACTTTTTTGTGCATGAGGACATGCACCTAAACTGGTGTGGGGGAGATGTTGAACCCCTATTTTCCCATCATCTAGACACTCCTTTTTATAATTATACTCTATTTTTATACCTAAACCTAGCCCTGATGTCATTCACGTGATTTCAAGATCAAAACCCCTATAACAAGTATTTTGAGGTAAATTTCTTTATTTTATCATTATTCCCAAGTTCTGGTTGAATTAATAGGAGATTTCAAGAAAAGTTTTACTAATGAGGAATGTTAGTGTTCTTCTCATACCACAACTGTTACAGTACCTGATTTCCAAGGTTCAAATATATGTGAGTGCCTAAATGGATATTGATCACATGAGTATTGGAGAATGAAGTGCCAAAATGGATCATAACCTATTTTTTTGTGCTCAGACCATTCCTTACCAACGTGGAGTTCCAAGTCAACAAGCGGGTGAATGCTCCAGTATCCAGGTTGTTCGTGGGTTCAAGATTCACACTATTTTTCTTGCTATTTGTATGCAACCAACATCATATGAATAGAAACGAGATCAAACCCTGATATGATCCTTACCCAATTTGTATGAATGGTTGGAAAGAATCAAAGCCAGTTCAATTTGATGGTTTTATGTAACTATTATTTCCTTMATGTTCTACAAGAACAGAGGAGGTCAACTTCATCCTTWACTTAGGGATTTTMTATAAATAAAAAATCTTTGTAAATTGGGGTTGAACGATGTSTTTGTAACTTTCTGATCAAAGGAATAGACAAGTGTTGTTGCTGTTGGGAATTACCAGAGTTTTGTATATGCGACTGTAATTGAAGCATTGTAATTTTTTAGGATACTTTGTTCTTAATAAAAGATACAATTATGGTTTATGGTATCTCTTTGTTCATGAGTTTGTGAATTTCTACAGCTCTCTACCAGGATTTTCAAGGGCCCACCCATTCCTTGGATGCATATCTAAGTTGTATATATATCTTAGCTTAGTTCTTTGTATTGATTTATTTTCGTACTGTAGGTGTTGATTGAATAATCGAAATAGCAGTTTGTGTGTCTACATTTAAAGGCTTATGCATTTTTATGTGAATGAATGTTTGGTAATCTTTATACACTAAGTATTGTTCTGGGTGAGAAATCCCTTTAACTTAGATTGCATAATTAATCCTACACTACATACAAGGTTTGTCTTATTGTTAATACATTAACTCTGTCATGTTTCTTAGTGGACGAATAATGAATTTATAAGTTGATTTGATGCTTTATATTGTTGAGTTTCTTTTGGTGAATGCAACAAATTTTTTTTTTTTTTTTTACAATCATCCAACTCATCAAAGATTAACGAATCACTATTGAGACCGATGGATGCTTGAACATGAATGAGTGCATTTAGTTTTTTTTTGTAAGGAAAAATATGAAATAAATAATTATTTTAACTTCTTGCAGTGACCAAACACACGTATTGAAGATCATGCACAAAAATTTGATGAGAGTAATTATGTATAAGGATAAGATACTTAATGAAAAATTGCAACACTACTAAGATGCATAACAACCTTGTCTTCTCTTAGTTTGGTTGTTTGATCTAAGTTCATATAGCATTAAAACATAACTTGCAGAGTTGTCAGTATGATTTTTCACCTAAGAATAGTTTCAAGATTTTTATTGATGAGTGACATGGTTTGTAGTTGTGTGACCTTCTGGTTTGTAGTTGTGTGACCTTCGGAGATAACCAATAGTGACAACTGCATATTCTCAAGGGATAAGGATTTATTTTTGAATGATTTTCTATCGAGTTGAAATTATTGTTGAGATTTATATTTAATGCTAGTTCCATAGTCTTGTTTACAATGAGATCACATAGTCTAATAAAAGGTCAATTCAATCACTTATAGAAATACTTCCAAATCTGGATATGTCCTGAGCCTCCTTGTGAGAATCGATCTTGAAGGGTTTTTGACTTCCTTTCAATAATTCTTGTTATTATTCATGTTACCCCTTAAGACATTATAGGATGTAAATGGAACTATGTAGAGACACCCCGGGGGATAATACCTAGAGCGAGTCTTAAAACCATATTGATTAACAACAAAAAATATATAAAATTTTAAGCAAGTTTTTCTCTTTCTCTTATAAAACTATTGGCCCTAAAAAATTACCAAAACCAATACCAGGAAATTCAATGTGAAGAGGAAAGTGTTCATGAGTGCTTTAGACAGTTTCATTTAAGTTTGAGCAGGGGGGAATTTAGAAGAAATACAAGATAGACATGTGAGGCAACTTTAAGGCGAATCTCACAACCTATGGACATTATAACATGTTGAGCAATTAAGAATTCAATAGTTATGATAGATATACCAGATCATTAAACCATGCATCAAAGAGTAAACATTTTCATATACTCTTGAATCCATGTAGGTACCCTCTGCACATCATTAAATACATGAAAAAATGGCATGAAGTGCTCATACATTCATAGAAAATAACTTCAATATCATAAGCTAAATAACACGCAGTAACCCTGTACATGTCATAAAAGTTATTGCTCGAGATTTTATTAATGGGGATCTGATACAAGAAGCCATGAAATGAGAGGGATGGATTTTACAAGAGCACATACACGAAAATAAGCACAAACTAAAGCATAACGCAAGGGATGAATCTCTTGCATCCTGCAACCTAGAAAATTGATCTATGTATGAGGAGATCTTTGATCAAACAACTCGGGTATAAGATACTCTTAAATTCCCCAAAGTGCCAACCCTACAAATGAGTTCCTTCTGTCGATTTATAGATATTTTTATTCATAGTTTCCTTTACTTAGGGAAAAACCATTTGTTTGGACCAATATTGCTTGTTGAATATCAATTTCATCTTGTTAGAATATTGATACCAACTCTAACATCCTAACTATTTTCAGCTTCTCAACCGATTTTATTCATTTTAACCAAGTAAAAATAGATTTTTACCCCCAAATATGACATGTTGGTGCTTGGTTGGGTGTGTTATTTTCGTTTGATTGAGCCTTAATATGGGTCTTTTTAGTTGTCTCTATGAGGTATTCCTCTACAGCAGTGGGCCCATTCAACCATGGAATGTTTTGGGTTGTTGGTTGGATGAAATCCATACTCGCACCTTCTTCTTAGACCTATCTTCTTGCTAGTGCAGGGTATCAATGATCGAGGCTTGAATTATCTTTCCTCGAGCTCCTACCTCAAGCCGATCAATTGATACAAATACACATTAGGGTAAAATCTTGAATTCCCTTTTGATTTATTGGTTGTGCTAATGATACTCAGGAAGGACATTCTTCCCACAGTGACACATAAAACAACTTTTCGACACACCTATAGCTAGGACGGTTGATAATATCCTCCTATGAAAGAGGTTTGCATAGGTGGATCATAATCTGCTATATTGGGAATTAGGATAGCCATATCAACAAAAACTATACTACTTGCAGATTAGTTTTTCTTTTATATCCCTTCTCTTTCTTACATGAACTTCTCACGTGTCTTGTGAGACAGCTGATGGAGCAACATGACTAGTCATTCCTAACCAAATATGTTAAGATCTAGTACATGAGTGAATGAGAACGACAAGGCAATGATTGTTATCTTCTTATGACTGCAGGAAGGGATATGATTATGGGTGAAGGATGGAAAATGTTATGCTATATCTCATGTTATATTTGTTGTCATTTCCAATATATTTGACAGGATATGAGTGAAAATTCCCACTTGCCTAAAAATTTTTCTCTCATGCCTTTATTTTCATACATGCATATTTTTCCCTATAGTTCATATCCTTTGATATTTGAAAATCGCGCAAAATTTGGATGATGTCATGATGACGTTAACATTCATACATGGACACATGATATCTTGGAATTGGTCCATGTAGGCATTAAATTGTCTTCCTGGGCTCGACATATGTATGGATGAATCTAACATGGAAATAGAAAACTCTAGTGGGCTTCCTTACCATAGATGGTGATCTATGACAGGATCAAAATACACATACATTACATGTAAATCCTTTCTCATCTTCCTTGGTGTCCAGGTGGACTACAATACTCGCTCCAAGTGGCATTGAGTGAGCGATCATATAAGTGATGAGTTGGAGAATGTGTAATCCTGGAGGGACTAGAATACCCCTCTCATGACCCTATTGGAGTGGTTTGTCTTTATGTATCTTACCATGTGACACATTTTACTCTTTGACATGTATCATCTTAAAACTAATGTCATGCCCATGTGTTTCTTTAACTCCTGAATGCTTTTTCGACGGGACATGCATCCTCCACCGTTGATTAGATCTCTTATAGTCATCGGATGATTAGGCCTGCAACTCCACCCACACTTTCTATTTAAGCCTCAATTATATTATGTATCTCCATTTGGGTGGGGTATTAAACTTGATTTGGATGAGATAAATTCCTTTTGTGCTCCCATTAAATGCTTGGGTATTTAAAATTGAGTCTCGGGTCCTTAGGGATTGATTTTTTCATTACAAATTATTAGGCTCTTGACCATATGAATTTCTTCTTTGATGTGTGAACCTTGGAATATCACCTTTGACCTCTTTCTTTTGAATTTTTACCCCTTAATCTCGATCAAGGTGCATGCAAATGACTGGATTGAAACCATTACTAACATCGGCTCCAATAGAGAAAACATACCCTTGCAGTATGTTGAGAATTGTATACCAAGTGCCTTCTCCTATTAGGTTATGGGGTCTTCATTCAAACAAATTGTTCCATGTGCACCTGAAAAACAGACTCGAGAGGTGAAACAAAATTGCTCAACAACTTAAATTTGAAACCCTAATTTCTTGCTTTCATAAAATATGGTGAATGAAGTAAAATTAAAAATACGTAACGCGAATGCAAAAATATTTCTTTATGTACAAGGTGAGAAAAAATGTAGCATTCAATACTACAAGAAATATTTGAGGAATTTCCCATTTACAGGAGCCCCAAATACTTCACCATATAGTTGTGTTAGATCATATATGTTGTTGTTTTGAACTGTAATGACCTGGAAAGTTCCAAGATAGAGGTTGTCAAATTTTCCATGCTTACCCTTTGCTTCTCTTCTGGAATCCCACTTTAATACTAGATCTCTTGTCATAAATATTCTCTGATTGGATCTCTTGTAAAATATTTATTTAATTATTGCCTGATGAGCTTGAGATCTTAGTTGTACTTGAACCCTTACCTGTTGGACTTCAATCAATTGGTTGATTATTCTTTGCATATCATCTGACTCTGCCTCTTTGTATTGCAACAATTTCATCACAGTAAGATTGATTTGTATGGGAAAAATAGCTTCCATCCCATATACAAGATGAAATGGAGATGTGCCAAGTGATCTCTTGATGCTTACTCTATCTACCCAGACTGCATATTTTAGGTGGGAATCCCAAGCCTTCTGGTTTTGGTACAACACCTTCTTGATCATATTAATGATATTCTTGTTGTATGAATTAGCCAAGCCATTTCTCTATGGATAATATGTTGTGGTATGTCCCAACTCTATGTTGTAATTTTGAAAAAATTGCAATAGTTTGGAAAATTTAAAAGCTTGGGCATTTCCAGTGAAAATATTCCTGGGGCATCCAAACCTCACTAGAATGTTCTCCTCAATAAACTTGATGATGAAAAAATCAGTTATTTCCTTTGTGGGGATTTCCTCCAACCAGTTGGTGAAGTAGTTTGTGGTTGTCAGGATCCATTTGTGTTGCTCACTTGAATTTTGGTAGATTTCACCAATGAAATCCAAACCTTGTTGCTGGAAAGGTGTTTCTGTTTTGACCAATTTAAGTGGGAGAGGTTGGAATTTCTGCTTCTATGCAAACATGTTACACTCTACACATGCCCTAACCATGCAGTTGACATCATAAAATAATGAGGACCAATCATAGCCATCTCTAAGTATTTTGTATGGAGTGACTCTACAAGCATGATGACCCCCAGATATCCCTTTATGTAACTCATTGATAATATCCTCAGTCTCTTCTTCAGTAAGGAAATTCAGTAGTATTCCTACTAGATCATTCCAGAAAAAAAAATTCTCCCATAATGCAGTAATTCATAGCTTTGATTTTGATGGAATTGGCCTTGGCTTTGTCCCATACCAGTGAACAAATTAGGTGTTGAAGATAGAATATTATATCTTTGTACCAATCAAATTCATATAACTTAGGGCTCACCTCAAAAAATTGTTCTTGTGTTTCATTTTCTCCTTGCCCAGTTTCCATGATGTTTATTGTCTTAATATTTAAATCAATGGATTGGTAATTTGATTTAGCCATGAGTTTATTCATCCCTTTCACTTTTACCAACTTGGTGTGCTTTATCTCCAAATCATACTCCTGCATTTGGAAATCCATTTTCCTCTTCTTCCCTCA
>ML806173.1:11036-39455 GCA_009831015.1 Picea engelmannii
AATTAATTAATATCACCAAATGATTTCATGAAAATGAAAAACCAACCAAGATATTATTTGATGAAGTATTGAACACATTATTCAAAACAGTTAAACTTGCTAATAAGAAAAAGAATGAACACATAATCATAATTTAAACGAAAGTAAATATTTGATAAAAATTAACGTTTTTGTTTAAATTGAGATTTCTATGCTCGTTTCTAAATTTTGACATATACTCTTGTAATGAATGTCTCATACTATAGTAAATGTCTTAATTTTTTCTCAAAGCAAGACAAGGTATGGAACTATTTGAAAATGTTGATTTTATAGCTCATCAAATTCTAATGGGAGCCCTTTAAATTTTGTAAAAATTTAGGGGGAGTTGTTGGGGCCCAACACGCCCCAGGAGCTAGGGTATTCAATGGTTCTACAGATAAGGGTTTTCCTTGTGCTATAGCTCTCTGATATACATGTGGGGTCCAACAGTAGTACTTGACCCAATATCTCAAGGCACCAACTAAGGAGGCTAGACCGTACCCTTAGTTGTACTACCCTACTACCCAAGTACTATAGAGTATCTTCTCGAGTGTTATTCTCGGTGGAATTATAGTAGTTAGGAGGCTGATCCTTTTATCTATGGAGGGATTCAAGAGATCTAGGAAAATCCATATACATGTGTTGTCTAATGCACTACCACTCGAAGGGGTACCAACAAGGGTTAGAAGGGTGGTCAACAGATGTGCACTTAAGTACCACTTGTATTTCAAGCATGTATGAATCCCCGACCACAGGTTTATGTGTGTACCGATAGATATCTGTAGCTTTAAGATGTTAGAATATGTCTCTACCCTGAAAAAAATTTAACCCACAATTTTCTGCCGAGGAGGGTACTCTGATACCACTTGTAGTATTCTAGATATAAAATAGTATGCAAAACATAAATAATTAGCTATAAATGGAAGAGAAACAATGATATAACCAAAACAATACCACAATAATACCAGAATAACACCAGAAAGAGCACTTTGATTACTAAGAGTAATGTTCACTTGCCTCTTCAAGGGGGAAACCTCCAGTAGAGCAAAGCTCTATTACAATATTATCCAAGAAAAAACTTCTCATACCCTCTACTCCTATTTATACTAAATATGTCTATCCAAAATAAAAATCTAGAGGAAGATCCTTATAGAAGAAAAAGATTCTATTAGGTCTTCTTACATTTGACTTATTCTTCCTTATTCTAGTCTTTATTAATATTGACCTTTATTACATGGAAATATATTATTCTACCTACATGAGGGGTTATGTCCCTAACAAACTAGGTGTTGCTAGAGAAAGTAGACACATTGCAAAACATAATAGACTCTTTGACCAAGTTTGTGAGTGTTGTGAAGTTCTCTTGGTGTAGAGAGGAAATGGGAATTGCTTCCTTGGGTTTGTGAACACAATTTCAGGGTCTCCTGTTTTAGCAAAGAAAACAAAAAGTGGGATAATGTTGAGTTGTTATATTCTTTGCAGTGAACTTCGAAGTTCAAAGTGACTAACCAAGAAAAGTTGAATTCAAAGTGATTGACAACAAGTCAAGAGGTCAGACAACAAGAGGTCATCAAGAGGTCATGTGGTAACCAACTGAATACCAAATGGAGGTCGAATAGAAGTCGCTTGGTAGTTGACTATAACAAAATCCCTATATTTGTGGGATTCGTAACCAACAATCCATGTGGATTTGTGACCATTTTTAGGTGTCATTATTTAAGTCCTTGCCTACTATAAATCCTATAAATAAGGTGTATTGTAATGGTATTATGTTGATCAATATGTTAGAGGTTGTTGGTCATGTAGATGTAAGATGAATTGGATGCATTGTTGTTCTTGTGTAAAGAAACAGGGTATTATGGTGATTGTGTCTTAGGTGTAGACTAAGGTTAGTCATGTAACTATTTATTTTGAATGAATAAGACAACAAGAGAGAAAGATGCTCAAGGAATGTTGGTTTTCTCGTTTGGGTTTCTAGGATAAAATCTCTTTGTATTGTATGATTATTTTTTCATTTAATTTCTTTTTTAAACTTGTCTTCTTCTCTTCTATTAGTTTTAGCATGAAACTATATTTCCTAATGGGAAATTTAAAGAAAGTAGATCTATAAGCTTTGATCACATGGACTGAAGGTAGGATTTGCATATTTTGTCTCGAATTCTCTCATTTAACTCTCTCTTGCAAAGAATGTCTATGAAGGTGCACTACTATATTTGGGTATGAATTTGATGTGGGACTGACATTAGTGTTGTCACAACCATGTTGAAATAATATTTAACAACATACCTAGTTCATTATAATTCTGAAATTATATTATCACTATTGATTTGTTGCAATCTTGATGATGTTAAAGAGCCACATGGTATCTTTCTATCACTGCAATTTTTCTTTTTTTTCATTGAAATTCTAACACTTCATTGACACCCATAACATAACAAACACATATAATAGACATCAATCTAGCTAGTTGAAAATTTAGCTAAAATGTTTCAACATCGGTAAAATATGTCATTCAAGCGTCGATTCAACTAATTCAAAATTTAGCTCAATGTCGGTAAATTTGAACACAAAGTTGGGAATTTGTTGGATGATTTACATCAAGATATTTCCAAAAGTCAAAAATGTATTAGTGATGTGTCGATGATGATTCAACCATCTTAGTTTGGCATTTTCTTGGATGTCGATAAAAGGTTGGTATGTAGTTGGTAACTCATCAGCGAAGTTTGCCAAGGTTTTCTCAAATGGTTGTTTATTGTCGATCAAGCTAATGGTATGCCAATTGTACATTGGAATTGTGACATACATAGACCTAAATTTTTAAAAAATATATCAATGATAAAAATGTAGATAGATGTGAATATGTGATTTGAAATAAAGCTATAATAGTATGCATTCACTGAAAATCAATTTACAAGTGTGAAACTATTTTGAGCCCAATGCTAGTGCTTGATAATGATCCTAGTGATTGTAAGACTATCAACAAAAGATTTGTAATAACATTGGAAATGGACATATTCCCATCCATGCTAAGGGAGGATCAAATCAATTTTTTTTTGCAATATACAATGATGTGGGAATGGAAAACATAAACATAGCTCGTTTTCTATCTTGTTCTAAGCAAGATCAGATCCAAATCATGTTAGATACTGGTAATATTGAAGAAATTAGAATCAATGGTATGGAAATGATTTAACTAACGAGTTAAAGGAAATCAGTATGTGGCTCATGCCATAACATATGCACATTAGTATTGACTTTAGGTTATTAATGATCAATGGTGGTAGATATAAGTTATATGAAGTCTATGCTAGGTCTCTCATAATATACATTTTTGACCATGATGGATTTAGTGTCATATTAAATTGATGTTCTGAAGTTTGAAACTTAGGGTATTGTTGATGTGGGAAAAAATCCCTTTGTCAATAGCAGGGGTTACCCCCGATAATAAGTCATAGACTTCTCATTATTTGGAATAGGGAACCCATATGGATTCTGGTTGAGAAACCATTTCTGGTTTTGGGCTTACTAGTTGCAATCTGGTCCACTGATGAAGGTTTTCTAAGCTAAAGAATGAAATGAAACTAATCTAAGATGCATGTGTTTGGATGAAACTAAAGTAACTAGAAAGAAAACATAGAACCAACCATGCTCCATCAATGGCTTGGGAAATAGTTCGCACAGATCAAAGAAATAAATATGAATAAATAACTACAAACATAGAATAGCCTATCATTTAAAAAATCATTTGTAGTTCTATGTCCATGAATTTAGACAAATATTCTCTGAAGACCCGATTCAATTAATAATGAAAAAAAATACATGAGAATAGTCTACAATATGAAGTATATTCATACAAAACTCGAGTGATGAGAAAAACACAAAGGAATTGTCCACAATATATCCAACACGAGAATTAGAGTTCTCCAGAAAACAACTTTGTCAAATAGGCTTCTCCTCATTAAAATTTTCATTAATAGTAAATGAAAGCTCCAAGAGCCAAAATCCCTTTACCCGGATACAATCCCCATATTTATTGAAGTTCAAAATGACTCCTGGACTTTTGAATTCCCCCCATGACCTTTCATTTACAAAAAAAATTCCTTATCCCCTTTGTAATAATGATAGAACAAGGACAACATAAATGTTTATAATTTAATGTATAATATGCAATTACATTTCAATTTTTGTTTTAGTGTTGGTGGGCCATCATAGATTCTGGCCATGGTGCACCTCATCCACCATAATGGTTGGTTTGGACATTGGGAAACTCTTCTCCCTCCAAGTTTGATATTCGACCATCATGAGATTTAAGACTCTTCAAATATTGTTGTCATAACTATAGTTTTTACTTAGACTATAGACACTATCAAACTTGATATGTGCAAATTGAAACTTAACAATTTGATCAATCAAACCTAGAACTTGGAGCCTCATCTAATTGTTCCTATGAATGTACTGAATTCAAGATCACTGCTTGGACAAGGTCTCTTGTGCATTTTGTGCAAAACACACTCATGCTTTGTTGGATGATATAACATGAAAAGCATATACAAGTGCATACCTTTGAAATTTGTAGTATCATTCAACTTGTCTTCTTATCTGAAACTAGACACCATCTTGACAAGAAGAGGTTAGAAACTAAATAAAAAAGGTTCAATGATTATAACAATCTAGAAAATATGAAATTTCAAATTTGACCATAAAATCAACCTTTACCAAAAGTGAACCTTTGACTTTGACCCAAAAACTCAAACTGGACGTTTTTGTTGGCTGATGACACTAGAGAATGCGCTAGGATAGGATGCACTAGAATATCCAGAAATTAGGTCCAACACTTCACTTAAAGTGCCCAAAGAGTTGGAGTAGGGTTTGTTGCAACTGCAAATTTAGAAACCCTAGTTGCAGCTGCAACTAGTGCCACAATGAGTCTTCCAAGGAAATATTGATCTACCTTATAATGGATAGACTTTATGAAGGTAGTGTGGGCCCATAACCTATTAAAATATTCAATGTTCTCATTTCACCATTGAAAATATCACAAGAGTGTCACCCAACCACCCCGAACCACCATAACCTTTTCTAGATAGAATAATTCTGGAAGCAACACTAGAAACAACAAATAACCAAGACAACACATCTTTATCCAAAGATAGCACACTAGACAGAAAGTCCCAAAACCACACAACAATAATACTACTCAATTGTAGCAGTTGCAGTTGCACTTCTTCCAAGACATCACCAAGAATACCACCAATATACTCCAAGAAGTAACTTATAATATCACCTAGAGATACTAGAAGATAGGGCACATATTTTATGATAGATAGCTCTAGAGAGAGAAACCAAGAATCATCCAAGAATATCCACCTTCCAAACTTGCAGTTGTAACTTGAAACTTACACTATACTTGACTAAGAGAGAGAGTGAAGTGAGTAAGTGAAAATGAGCTAGAGCGCCCTCTATTTATAGTGGTTCTTGTCACCTATCTAGGATGACTTATCTTTTTAGAGGATAATGATTTAATATTAATTATTTTACTTAGTCGACTTGTCTTCTAGGTATCTTACACATCTATTTAGCGTCTCTAGCTTCCATAATATTCTATTCTAGTAATAGGTTACACATGGAGGTTGATACCTCCTACAACTACCATAATATCAACAAATTCCAATGTTTTTCTAAATGAGGCATAATGCAATTTCCGAAGAGGAGGTCGATTTTCAAGAACATTGTGTCAGGAATTTATGGGTAGTCTATTCAGTGGGCCTGGGCCAAAGAGACTTGTGGTAACTTATGAAACTTATTTATGCCTCTCAGTTTGTATTTAATGCCCCCAGACCAAATTGACCACATGTCCCTAAATAACTTGAGGAGGCAAGTTGAAACTCACAATAAAAATCAAACCGAGACTCATATGGGAAAACTGTCATTTGCATTGGAACCATAGCATCGATTTTCATCTAATGGGGCCCCTCCGATGTCATTCCATCTACTGAAAAACCATTTGTTGGAGTATCTTCGACAATAGGGTTTTGGTCAATGAGGCATAATGCAATTTCTAAAGAGGAGGTCGATTTTCAAGAACATTGTGTCGAGAATTTGTGGGTAGTGTATTCACATGGGCCTTGGAAAAATAGACTTGTGGGATCTTACAAAACTTCGTTATTCTGCTCGGTTTGGATTTTATGCCCCTGGACCAAATTGGCCACATGTCCCTGAATGACTTGAAGATGCAAGTTGAAACTTGCGATAAAAATCAAACCGGGACTCATATGGGTGAAACATCAGTTGCATTAGATATGGAGCACCGAGTTTCATCTAGGGGCCCCCTCCATTGTCATTCCATCCACCGAAAAACCGTTTGTTGGAGTATCTTTGACACTAGGGTTTTGGTTAATGAGGCATAGTGGAATTTTTTAAGAGGAGGTTGATTTTCAATAACATTGTGTTGGGAATTTATGGGAAATGTAGTTGCATGGGCCTTATCCAAATAGACTTGTGGGAGATTATTAAAATATGTTATTCTGTTTTATTTGTATTTTATGCCCCCAGACCAAACTTGTCACATGTCCCTGAATGGTTCGAAGAGGCGAGTTGTAACTCGCGATAAAACTTAAACGAGGACTCAGATGGGAAAACCGTCAGTTGCATTGGATACAGAGGACTAGGTTTCAACTAGGGGGACCCTCCCCTATCATTCTTTCCAACAGAAAACCATTCATTGGAGTATCTACGACACTAGGGTTTTGGTTAATGAGGCATAGTGCAATTTCTGAAGAGAAGGTTGATTTTCAATAAGACTATATCAATAATTTATGGGTAGTATAGTTGAGTCAGCCTTGGCCAAATATTCTTTTTGGAGCTTACGAAACTTCGTTATGCTGCTTAGTTTGGATTTTATCCCCTCAAACCAAATTGGCCACATGTCCCTAAATGACTTGAAGAGGAGAGTTGAAACTCGCGATAAAACTCAAACTGAGACTTGGATTGGCGAACTGTCAATTGCATTTTATTCATAGCACTAGGTTTCAGCCATGGGGGGCCCTCCAATGTCATTTTTCCACTGGAAAACTATTTTTTGGAGTATCTATGGCACTAGGGTTTTGGTCAATGAGGCATAGTGCAATTTCTGAAGAAGAGGTTGATTTTCAAGAACACTGTGTCAGGAATTTGTGGGTACTGTAGTCGTGTGGGCCTTGGCCAAATAGACTTGTGGGAGATTACAAATTTGTTTTATGCCACTCAGTTTGAATTTTATGCTCCTAGACCAAATTGACCACATGTCCCTGAATGGCTTGAGGAGGCAAGTTTCAACTTGCGTTAAAACTCAAACCAAGACTCAGATGGAAGAACTGTCAGTTGCATTAGATCTGGAGCACCGCGTTTCATCTAAGGGGTGACCTCCACTGCCATTCCTTCCACCAGAAAATTGTTTGTTGGAGTATCTTCGAAACTAGGGTTTTTCTCAGTGCTTATTACATATCTTTGACAATTTAACACCTTGCTAGGATAAACATGGCAAGGAAAGTGAAAGGTATGGGAATTCATGGCATGGAAAGGAAAGGTATGACATTTCAAGGAATGGCATGGCATGGCATGGAAAGGAATGGTATGGGAATTCATGGCATGGAAAGGAAAGGTATGACATTTCAAGGAATGGCATGGCATGGCAAGGAAAAACATGACATGGAATGGAAAGGCAAGGAAAGACATGGAATGACAAGGTAAGGGATGGAATGCCATGGCAAGGCATGGTATGGGAAGGCATGGCATGGAAAGGAATTGCATGGAAAAACAATGCAAGTGAAGTCATGGAATGGCAAGGCAAGGCATGGAAAGGCATGACATGATATGGAAAGGCATGCAATGGTATGGAAAGGCATGACATGGAAAGGAATGTCATGGTATGGAAAGACATGGCATGGAAAAGGAAAGGCATGGAATGTGAAGGAAAGGAAAGGCATGGATTGACATGGCATGGCATGAAATGGAAAGAAATGGTATGGAAAGAAAATACATGGCAAGTGAAGTCTAGGCAAGGCATGACATAACAAGTGAAGGAAAGGAAAGTGAAGGTAAGGAAAGGCAAGTGAAAGTAGGGAATGGAAAGTGAAGGAAAGGAAAGTGATGGGATGACAAGGCAAGGCAATGAAAGGCGTGTCAAGGCAAGGAAATTCAAAGCATGTCATGGTTAGTGAAGGAAAATAAAGGCAAGGCAAGGCAAGTAAAGACAAGGAGAGGAAATTGAATGCAAGACAAGGCAAGGCAAATCAAGTGATGGGTTGGCAAGGCCAGTGAATGGATGGAAATGAAAGACTAGGAAAGGAAAGTGAGGTCAAGGCAAGGCAAGGAAAGACAAGGAAAGGGAAGGCAAGGAAAGGCATGGAAAAGAAAGGCATGGCATGGGTATATTTCAAGGCAGGTTATATTTTAACAAATTATAAATATTTTAAAAGTAGTCAAAATGAAGCCAAAATTATTCATTGTACATACCTAGATGGTCATTCAAGTAGACCATCGGGATCACTTCTAATACTGACAATTTCCATCAACTTCTCGTGCTCAGAGTAAGTAAAGAAGTATCTTACCTTTGATGAGTTCTTTCTTGGCATTGTTTGTAGTTGGAGGTTTGTACCAATAACCAAGTTTGTAAAGTGGTATATGACTTGACCTAGTTTATACTCTTGAAATACATAACCACCTTTATTTTTCATTCTTTCATCTTGTGTTAGATATTCTCCTTTAGTAACCATCGACCCGATTGGAAATTCTATGCCTTCAGAATTTGTTACTAATCACATGAAGGTATGTTTTCCCTCTAAGCATCGTGCCAACCAATAATCAGTGCCCCATTCATTATCTCTTGGGGAAACCACTGTGTATATGTTCCCTAAAAGAATGGAGTGCCAAAATGTGAGTCCACTTAATGACCAAAGAATAACACATGAATTCTAGTTATTCAAAATTTAATAGAAGGATTCAACAAACCTGGCAATAAGAGATCTGAGCCATGATCATAATCTACTGAAATACTTGATTGGTCCTCCTCCAATCGGGATAATTCCATAGTTATACATTGACCAATGGGGAGTGATACATGATCCCATCTATCAACCTATTCTATCGATTCACAATCATCCCATTCATTACTACTACATGGACCACATAAGAAAGAGATTTTTCTCATCCATATTTGAACTATTGCATTGTATAATTCTCTAAATGAATGGAATCCACAAGTTCCCTGGATTGTTTTACATTCATACCACTGTGATTGATCTACATCAACCACCTCCCAAAAATATCTATGTACATGTCCTTTCTTGTGTAATTGGTCTTCACGGGTTCCTGTTCCCTCTCCCATTACTGAAGAACACCATTCAACAATGGATTTTGCATGTTGAATGAGGGAAGTAGTAGTGAACTTCATTTATTTCCCAGGTAATGATCTTTTTTATGCATGCACTTACTCCATCATGCTCCCCTTTCCCGTGCTTGGACTCAAAATAGTTCCAAATGTGTGGTACCTTTAGGTTTTTGTGCAACAGACACAACTATTGAAATACACAAACATTTTTAACTGCCATGCGTGACCATATGACCAAATCCAATGTCGATCCATCTGTATGTTATTCTCCTTAAGGTGATTGTAGAACAACTGAAAACAATGTTGTACATAGGCTAAGTCATGGCATCGATCATCACTTATGTAGAAGTGATACTCCTTCAATATAACTTTGTTTTTTTCATTACTATCTGGTCCATGCCTATATGTGATATGTACCATTATGATGACCTTCTTTGAGTGATAATATTGGCTTTGAATCTCATTTTGCGATTGAAGGGTGTAGTTATCAACAAAATCAACCACTGATAACACATTACCAATAAGAAATGTATCTCTGTATATTATAAAATTCTTGTCCTACCATCGTGCCACATGGAAATGATGAACATAATGTTGTGTCTTCTTGACGAAGTCCTTCATGAAGTCACAAACTCATAATTGGGAATTAACCAATTGTATTTTTTTCTTTCTTTTCCTCCATCAATATCATATCTCACATATTTAAAGCTTTGCAAGGAAACCTCCTTCCTCTTCAATTCATACTCATCGCTTACATGGATGAACTTGATCAGTAATGTCATTCCACCGCACCGAGGGCATGTCCCATATAAGCATGTTTTTTTTTGAAATGTAAAAAACTCTGGCCTTGTACACATGATTATGTGAATAAAGCCTGTAGATGATGATGGCGGCAATATAACTAGGCATTCCTACAAAAGGGTGTTATGAAAAACACAAATATATATATATGTGTGTGTGTGTGTGTGTGTGTGTGTGTGTGTGTGTGTGTGTGTGTGTGTGTGTGTGTATGTATATATGTGTGTGTGTGTGTGTGTGTGTGTGTGTGTGTGTGTGTGTGTGTGTGTGTGTGTGTGTGTGTGTGTTGTAATGTCCCCCACCTCTTGATGAAGAGGGTTGGAGAGACTTAGTAGTCTAGTCATACCTGCTAGACCATAGTCTCATGCACTATGGGGAGAAGTCAGCTAAACTCAACATTATAATATTAAGTTGACTTGGATAAAGTAAGGTAACTCAATCAAAGAACATAACACATGAGAATGAGTTAGGAGTTAACCCTAGGGGTTAGAATAACTCAACAGAGAAAAAAATTGGAGGTATAAAGGAAAGGCAAGTGCGCACCTCTCACCACCTTGGATTATTATTTCATTTTTCTTTTGGGCTCTAGAGCACAATAGTTTTGAGGGTTTTGAGAATACAAACCCTAGAGGAAAACTCGGTGGTGAAAAATCCCACCTATCCTGTTCCAAGCTTGGTCTCGGGGATGCAATACTCCACCAATACCATTCTACAGTAGCTACAGGTACCATATTCCATCCAAGGCAACAACATGGCGTAAATTGGAGGGTTTCCAGCCAAGGGGGTGCACCACATATTGAAGGAGGATTCAATCCAAGTGTTTGAGAAGGATTTTGGACATTCTGGCACTTGGGTTTTCTTTGCAGGGTATTGATCATCATCTCTTGTGCATTTTGAAGGAGTTATCTTTGCTATTTGATTTACTAAAGAATTGACAAGATTTGGAGAGAAGGAGGGTGTTATTGAGAAGTAGATATACTCATATTGGAGGGGTAAAACTTCAAATCTCATCTTGACACTTCACTAGGAGGTTCACCTTGGCCTGATCTATCATTCTAGAGAGTTTCATAGTGATTGGAGGTTTCCTTCAGCATGGTCAAAATATTGGGTCTTCACAGAATTAAGGAGGGCACATTTTTATGTGAGGATTCAATATTTGGAGTAGCATACCTTGACATTTAGGCTTGAGGATTCAGGAGGGGGTTCTACTGGCCCCGTTCTATCATTCTACAAAGTTTGGTGGAATTTGGAGGCTTCCAGTAGCTAAGCTGAAATACTGGATCTTCACAGCCATTCAGGAGGGCGTATCTTCAACCAGGGGGTTTTGGACTTGACCCTGGTTCATCTTGTATTGGTATTCATATTGTATTAATCCTTTGGAAGCTTATATATTATTATCTTGAGCATTTTGTAGCAGCTCATATACTAGCTAGAGGATCTATCTGATGTTATTCCAGATCTGTAGTCTTATTGTATCCGATTCTCTCACACTATATAAATAAAGATTAGATCTATGTTGTTTGATTCCATATCTGGTGTTTCTTGGTATCTCTTGTCTTTCCATATGTTGCATCGTTAGATCTATGTTGTTTGATTCCATATTTGGTGTTTCTTTTTATCTCTTGTCTTTCCATATGTTGCATCGTCAGATCTATGTTCATGTGCTTAATCACTAAATCTACAAAACCTAAGACACAACTGTAAGAGTAAATTTGCAAACAAACACACACACAATAGTTAACAACGAGCAATTAGTGTTCCTAGTGAAAAAATGGGCTTGGGAACATTACAGTGGTATTAGAGTGTTCATCCTCCCAGCCAATGGGGATTAGCGCATCCATAAGTTCAGTGGTATTTATATGGGAAGATGTAGGAAGCAGGAAAACGAACCAGAGGCAGACATGGAAGGTTCAGGTGAGGATAATGAGCCACAAGTCCTAGCAAACTTTGCAAAGGAACCATGTCATTCTATGCTTCAGACAGAGAGTACATTGGTGGTCCACTTACAAGAAAACCAAGAGACAATGTGCAGGGGTCAGAGTGATTTAAGGGATACATTAGAGAAGTTAAGTGCCAATCAAGATAAGATCTCATAGGTACTATTCCATTTGACTTGTGGAGGAAAGGAACCTGAAACATATGCAAACAAAGAGGCTAGTGGATCTCATGGAGGGTATAGAAATCAACAAGAGCATATTACCCATTATCACACTGAGGGGAAAATATATAGAGGAGGGGAAACATAGGGATAGACACAAAATAGGACCACCCATATGCCCTATATACCCTTGTTCTTGGATGAACATACATAGCTAAAATACCAAGAAGAAATTGAGGACAATTTTGAGTAGTATGTCAAGGAATATAACCCACTAAGCATAGCAGTTCAGAGTAAAATGACAATGGATCAGTATTGTGGGTTTAAACTCAGAGGTAAAACCAAGTCATACCATAGGAACAACTATGAGTTAGATCACAGGGCTTGTAAAATGGAAATTCCCTATTTTGATGGATCTTCCAAGATAACTGCACAGGCTTGGGTGCAAAAACTTGATACTTACCTACAACTTAAACCAATGAGGGAGATGGATGCCATCAAGTTTTCCACCATGTAATTGGAAGGAAAATCTCATTACTGGTGGTATCATGGGTTAACTACACTAGGCCATGATCTGATCGTGGCTTACACAAAGTTTACACATAGGCTTATTGATAGGTTTGACTAGGGGGACCCGTAGCTACATTTCAGGGAACTCACCCAACTCAGGTAGATAGGACCACCATAGGTGTATATTGAGGAGTTTCAAAGGATAGTGGTCATGGTGCAAGATGTGTCTCAGTCAAGACTCATGATGATTTTCATAGAGGAATTGATGGAATCCTTAAAGGGTTGGGTAAAGGCTTTCAAGCCTACCAACCTACAAGATGCTATATGGAGGACAAGAGATCTAGAACCAACAACGAAATTTAAATTCATCCCTAGACCACCTCTAAATATAGGAGGAAGAGACCAAAGACCTCCCACGAATCAAGGAGGAAGATACCAAAGGGGGTTTGATAGAGGAAGGGGTAGAATGGATGAAAACACTAGAAGAGAAATGAGGAGGAGGAAATTGTGCTATACATGCAAAGAAACTTGGGATCCATCCCATAAATGTATGGGCAAAGGTAAGGCACACTACATTTTGGCCACCTAAAAAACATAGAAGCAGAAACCACCGAAACTACATAAGAGGAAGGTACAAGTCACGACATTGCAACATATGAGAAGGCTACATTGGCATCCATCAGTGGGGTACCCAAATACAACACTTTCAGGATGAGAGGGGTGTTGCAGGGGCATAAAGTTTTGGTTCTCATTGGTGGGGGTGCTTCTCACAACTTTAATGACTCAACTCTACTACAGAGGATACACATACCCATGGTGGAATTTGAACAATTCAAGGTGGAAGTAGCAGGAGGAAGCTCTATGCCTTGTAACAGGTATATTCTAGGGATGAAGCTCACATTGGGTAGACATGATTTAGCACAAGAATTCTATGTGATGGACCTTCCAGACACAAATATCATACTTGGGGTTCAGTGGCTTAGTACATTGGGAACAATCACCACCAACTACAAGACCATGGGGATGTCTTTCACAGAGGAAAGTGGAAAAAAGGTAGTTCTCAAGGGCATGTCAGGAAAAACACCTAGGGTGGTTACCACAAAGTGCATGGAGGCCATTTTTAGAAGAGAGGACATTTTATATTTTGCTTAGTGTAGAATATCAATACAAGTATATAAGAAGGGAGAGGTTCACTATTCACTAGAGATTCAGAGAATCATTGACAAGCATGGCAAGATGTTTGGAACCATTCCACCAAGAGCACCACTAGATAGGGGGTTTGAGGATACCATAGATTTGGAAGAGGGAGAGAAACATGTCATCACTACTCCCTATAGACACCCAAATATGTACAAATATGAAATAGAGAAGGCTATCAAAGAACTGCTAGACATGGGCCACATTAGACCGAGTTCTAGTCCTTTTGCATCGTCGGTGGTACTAGTAAAAACGAAGGATGGGACCATGCGTATGTGCATTGATTAGAGGGCCTTGAACAAGAAGACAATTAAAAACATGTATCCCATTCCAAGGATTGATGAGATATTGGATGAGCTCTACGGGGCTGTTTACTTCACCAAGATTGACTATCATCAGATCAAAATGAGGGAGCATGATGTCCCCAATACTTCCTTCAGATGTCACTATGGTCACTATGAATTCCTAGTGATGCATTTGGATTGACTAATGCACCATCCACATTTCAATCTTGCATGAATCATGTCTTCAACAAGAAGTTAAGGCAGCACCTCCTAGTATTTTTTGATGACTTGTTGATCTATAACAGGACTTGGGAGGAGCACATTCAACATGTAGAATAGATTCTATCCATTGTGGAGACTGATCCTTGTATGAAAAGGAATCCAAATGTGAATTTGGAATGAAAAAGTTCCTCTATTTGGGACACATTATTGGGGTAAATGGGGTACAGGTACAACAAGAGAATATCCAAGATATACTTGACTGGTCCACACCTAAGGCCCTCACAAAATTGAAGGGGTTTCTTGGCATTTGTTGATACTACAAGAGATTCATCAAGGGGTTATCACAACTTTGTGCACCCTTGACCGATTTTACCAAGAAAGGATCCTTCAAATGGAGTTCAGAGGCAGAGTTGGCATTTGACAAAATGAAAAATGTAATGAGTACGCGCCCAGTCTTAGCTCTACCATATTTCACCCAACCCTTCACAGTGGAGTGTGATGCCTTCGGAGAGGGCATTGGACCAATGCTTATGCAGAATAGACAACCACTTGTCTATGCAAGCCAAAATTTGAGGGGCAATGAGCTTCTTTAAACTATCTATGAAAAAGATATATTAGCCATCATGCTCGCATTGGCTAAGTTCAGGAAATACTTGGTAGGAGCAAAATTTGTGGTGAGGATAGATCACAACAGTCTTAATTACATTTTGGAACAAAAGGACTTAAATGAGAGGAAACATAAGTGGCTTAGCAAGATACAGGCCTATGATTTTGACATTGATTTTTTCAAGGGGAAGAATAATGTAGTGGCATATGCATTATCTAGAAGGCCATTCATTGGTTTATGCTATGACCAATATCTCATTTGACTAGAAGGCTCACCTCTTAGTAGAATACTCAAAGAACAAATTTGCATGTCAGTTAATGGATGGACATATACATGATGACAACTTCATAATCATGGATGACATCATCTACTACAAGGGCCAAATTTTCTTAGTTCCTGAGTCAGCCTTCAAGGCCAAGGTACTTCAAGCATGCCATGATTCACTTATGGCAGGACATCAAGGATTTATCAAAACATACCGAAAGGTAAGGGAAAGGTTTTTTTGGAAAGGGTTGAAAGAAGATGTGATGTGTCACATCAAGGAATGCACTACTTTTCATGCAAACAAGGATGAGCACACATACCCAACAGGATTATTGCAACCTCTACCCATCCCAGAGAACAAATGGGAAATCATTTCTATGGACTTCATCACAGGATTTCCCAAAGCACAGGGTAACGACTGTATATTTGTAGTGGTGTACAGATTGACTAAGTTTTCACCCTTCTTTTCCATTTCTAAAGACTTCAATGTAGCACATGTTACAAAATTGTTCTTCAGGGAGGTTTTTAGACTACATGGTTTACCCAAGACCATTGTGAGTGACAGGGACAGTCAATTCATGATCAATTTTTGGCATGAATTATTCGGGTTGGTTGGTATGACCTTGACCCCCAGCACCAGTTACCATCCTCAGACTGATGGTCGGACCGAAATAGTCAATAAGTGGGTAGAAGGCTACCTCTGAAGTTATGTATCAGGGCAACAAAACGCATGGGTTAGGTGGTTACATTTGGGAGAATACTACTACAACACAACTCATCATATGTCTATTGGTATGAATCTATTCAGGGATTTGTACAGTTATGACACACTCTCCTTTGTAGAGATTATCATTGGTGATAGCAGGGCTCCTATGGTCCAGGATTGGATTCAAAAGAGTCAGGACATACTTAGAGAACTGAAGGATCATCTGCAAAGGGCACAAAATCAGCAAAAGGTCCTGGTAGATAGGCACAGGTTAGAACATACATTTGAGGTTGGTGATTTGGTATACTTGAGGCTCCAACCATAAAGACAGGCATCCATCAAAATAAGTGGAGAAAAAAATCTCCAACCCAGATTCTTTGGATCCTACAGGATCAACAGGAAGGTAGGGGCCATGGTTTATGAGCTTGATCTTCTACAGGGCAGCAAAATACACAACGTTTTCCATGTGTCATGCTTGAAAGAGCCATAGGCCAACACATAACTCCCATTGAGGTATTGCCACCATTATATGAGGAGGGGAAATTGATACTGAAACCAGAGGAGATATTGGAGGTTCGGGAGAAAAATCTGAGGAGGAGAAGAATCAAGGAATACTTTGTCAAATGGAAAGGATTACCTATTGAGGATGCCACTTGGGAGAGTGAACAGGTTCTACAGGAGACATGTTCAGAATTGCTTGTGGGCAAGAAATTTCTAGCAAGGGAGACTGTAATTTCCCTCACCTCTTGATGAAGAGGGTTGGAGGGACTCAGTGGTCTAGTCATCCCCGCTAGACTATAGTCTCATGCACTATGGGGATAAGTCAACTAAACTCAACGTTATAATATTAAGTTGACTTGGATAAATTAAAGTAACTCAATGAAAGAAAAAAACACATGAGGATGAGTTAGGAATTAACCCTAGGGGTTAAACTAACTCAAGAGAGAAATTGATTGGAGGTATAAAGGAAAGACAAGGGAGCGCCTCTCACTCACCTTGGATTATTATTGCATTTTGATTTTGGGCTCTAGAGAACAACAATTTTGAGGGTTTTGAGAATACAAACCCTAGAGGACAACTCGGTGGTGAAAGATCCCACCTATCTTGTTCTAAGCTTGGTATCGAGGCTGCAATACTCCACTGACACCATTCTACAACAACTACAGATACCATATTTCATCCAGGGCAACAAAAGGGCATAACTTGGAGGGTTTCCAACCAAGGGGGTGCACCATAGATTGAAGGAGGATTCAATCCAAGAGTTTGAGAAGGATTTTGGACATTCTGGCACTTGGGTTTTCTCTGCAGGGTCTTGATCATCATCTCTTGTGCATTTTGAAAGAGTTATCTTTGCTATTTTATTTACTGAAGAATTGACAATATTTGGAGAGAAGGAGGGCGTTATTGAGAAATAGATCTACTTAGATTGGAGGAATAAAACTTCAGATCTCATCTTGACACTTCACCAGGAGGTTCACCTTGGCCCATTCTATCATTCTGGAGAGTTTCATAGTGATTGGAGGTTTCCTTCAAGAGGGACGAAATATATTAGGTCTTGGCAGTATTCAGGAGGGCACAATTTTACTTGAGGATTCAATATTTGGAGGAGAAGACCTTGAAATTTCGGATTGAGGCTTCAGGAGGGTGTTCTACTTGCCCCAATCTATCATTCTGTGGAGTTTGGTTCCATTTGGAGGCTTCGAGCAGCTAGGCCAAAATATTGGACCTTCACAACCATTCATGAGGGCGTATCTTCATCCAGGGGGGGTTGGACTTGACCCTGGTTCATCTTGTATTCAACCTTTGGAGGATTATATATTCTTATCTTGAGCATTTTGTAGCAGCTCATATCCCATCTAGAGGATCTATTTGATGTTATTCCAGATCTACAGTCTTATTGTATCGATTTCTCTCATACTATCTAAATAAAGTTCAAATCTATGTTGTTTAATTCCATATATGGTGTTTCTTGTTATCTCTTGTCTTTCCATATGTTGTATCTTCAGATCTATGTTCATGTTCTTAATAACTAAATCTACAAACCCTAAGACGCAACTCCAAGAGTAAACCTGCAAACAAACACACACACAACAATTAACAGTGAGCAGTTAGTGTTCCCAACGAAAAAATTGGCTTGGGAACATTACAGTGTGTGTGTAATAATAATAAACATACTCAATGTGATATCTATAACAAAAAATGTTATGAATTGTGTTTATTCGAACATACCAAGGCTTGCATTTATGGAAATATCTTTGGTCTAAGTTAAGTGCACTATGTACTATTCTGAATCTCTCATACAATTGTGTCTGTGTAATTTCAAGAAAGTGTTTAATATGGGGTTCATGGTCCCTAAATCCCATTCTCAATTTTAGTACATATTTTTGGTTGGAAGAAGCCCTTGTGTTCTCATGCCAAAAATCTTGAACTAGTCCCTTAACCACTCCAATTATCTTCATGTCGAAACGAGGTATCCTTCTAGTGAAGGCCCACAAATCTGTTGGGGCACCTGTGTCAAAGCTATATCATCTATGAGAATACTTTCTAAGGGTTTATAAATTTCATTTCAAGATGTGAGAGGTTTGTTGTACAAAACGATGTTTTCTTGTGATCTTGCTAACAATTGACTAGGACAAGACACATCAAGCTGCATTGTGGTATTTAGAACACGACTTATTACTAATTCTTTGAAAAACATATACAAGGCTACTAAAAATATGATGACTTTTTTCTACACTTTTGACTGTTTTCATGCCTAAAATTATGCTAACAGAAGTCAAACTTCTAGATTTTAGCAAAGCTAAAAATAATTGACATTTAGAAACATCAGATTTTGGTTCAAAATATTCTTTAATGTTTTTATAAGAGTGATAACGAATAGTATGGTTAGGTAACTTACCTTCAAGTGATGCTAGACCACTTTCATCGACCTGAATTTGTTTAGGAGCTCTTCGTCACACAATGCTCAATCTAGGTAGGGACAATGAACCCCTAATCTGGCACTCTTGACCTCCATGTTGTGTGTTAGCACTTTGTAATTTTCCCAAGGCTATGGAGCCAGTCACAGAGGCAACATCAAACCGCTTTGGAGTCTTGGATATAGCCCTCCAAGACTCAGAGAGGGATCTCTCTGTCTTATCTAGCTTTGTTTGGATTGGATGTTAGGCTATTTGAAATGACAAGAGTGTTTGTTTTGGTTTTATAAATATGGCTGACAATATTTCTTTAAATATCCATTGGGCTATGGGGTCTGTGTTAAAAATTAAGGTTAGATAAACAACTTTTAAAAGGATTCTTCACAGGGCGAGATAGTCAAGATACTGGATCAATTAAGATTAAATGTGATGGAAAGATAAAGCAGGTGAGAGGTTCATTTAAGTAAAGAAGCATTCAATAATTTATTTAACTCAAAATCAGAAGAATAACATGCAGACTGATAAAAGGCCAGATACAGAGTACACGAGGTAAATTTTGTTCTTTAACTTCCTTTTAACAATTAGAATTAGGAAAAAAAGTGATAACAGAGTAAGATAACATTAACATAGCAAGAATAACATCACCAATATCTAGATGCAAGAATCACATGAATCAATTCCTTTGTATTACTGGTAGATCTGAAAAATATTACAGAGAATAACTTTCCTGGGTTCAAGAATCAACCCCCTCCCAAAAAACAAAAATCCCTCATTCTCTATTAAAATATATAGAACAGAGTCTCCCCAGGGTCAGGAGGTCGAATTCAACCACCTTAGCCAAAAATAGAATTAAAATCACTGAAAATCCTGAACTGTCCGCCATGAAAGACGGTCCGAACTGTTGCAAAAAATAGGTCAACTCAGACATTTGTTTCTCTTCAACGGTGACACCTGTGTAGAAACTGAAGGAG
Source organism: Picea engelmannii (assembly GCA_009831015.1). NCBI lineage: Eukaryota > Viridiplantae > Streptophyta > Pinopsida > Pinales > Pinaceae > Picea > Picea engelmannii. The sequence continues at coordinate 30,994 of ML806173.1, forward strand.
GTTATTGTATATGATTTTTTCTGGAGAAAAGGTCTCCTTTGGTTTCTCCAATTTCATCTCTAGCTCACCGAAACAACTCCCGCAAAATCAGGACTGAAACAGGATAGTTTAGTTTATATTTTTTAATATTTGTTTTATCTTATTGTTTTATTGTTTTTAATCAAAATTTAATTAAAACAACTAACTATTAATTAATTAATTTATTATTAATAAGTCTAATCTAATTTTATTAATCTAACATTTTTTTGTTTATCCTAAGTTTGGTTTATGCAGGGATGAGTGGCGGGCGAGACATACTCAATGGGACAAAAGGAAAAGGGAGTGAGTGGCACAGAGGTCGATGAATGACACAACAGGGTGATGAAGGATTGAGCGAAATGGATGAAGGGAGAAATGAAATCAATCGAGGTCGACAAACCAGATGTCTTCATCACGAGGGAAACGAAAAATAGGCAGTTGAAGAAACCAGTTACCTATGATTATAGGACCCCAACATAGGCTCCACCCAGGGATGGAAGCTCCTGAGGAGGTGTCAAGAATCGCAGATATCTGAACATGCAGACTAGTGCTTTATTCGTTGGGCCATAGAGTCACTACAACTATAATCTTCGAACTAGCTTAGATTTGATTGAACACTGAACTAGATACTATCAACTACAAACTCTGTTGTAAACCATACAATACTGAAAACGATGCTCAAATGACTGAACTTATTCAAAACTACTACCTACCCTACACTACTGATAATTGTGTTGTTCTAAATGATACAATAATGCCAATGCATCTAGTCAAGCAACTTCTCTAATGACTCCTCTCTTTCAATGTTTTCAATCAATATCAGAAATAGAACTTGCATAGACATCATGAATTGCTTTCCAGTATGGCCTTTACAACAGATACCTCGACAACCCTGAAGAACAAAAGTAATGCTAGAAATAGATTGGGGATCTATAGTGAAACATTTCTCCATATAGGTAGCTATAGGATCAAGGTAGAACTGACATGTTCCTTGATTTTTAAATTCAGCCAAGTCAACAACATGATCTGGCATTGTATCTATGGTATATGCATCCTCATATAATTTCTGATATGACTACATTCGTTCTGATAGGTTTAGCACTAAGACTATTGTTGAACTAGACTGTGAAGATGATTGCTTGACCATGTCAAGATCATAACAAATTTTCAGCACATGACTGGCGAATGAAGAATGATTTTGACCACACAGGTCATCCAACCGATCAACTATTGGATCCTGAAAAAACTGACAAGACTTCTTCATTGATTCACATGAAATTTCCTGGCTTTCTAGGTATTTATATTTCAGTCTTTGTTCAATAATTTTCTTCAAAATTTGAAATGAATCAAAAACTAATGGTATAGATTTACATTCCACTAATTCAAATTTGGCTTCGGGCTCTGAACTTTTATCTGGAGTTTGAAAGTCAGAGAAACTTGGAGAGTGTAATTTTGGATCTGAAAAGGCCTCTTTATCATCAATGACATCCTTGGCTATTTCATCAGAGGGTTTTCCTTCTTTGCTATTTACAACTTGTTCATAAATTTCTCTCAGAAATTGAAAAGAGGATAAACATAAGGGTAATGTCTCCTCACTTACTCTGAGACTTCCTGCATTTTGATCATTGTTGTCATAATTGCTATGTACAAATTGACTATCCTATTTAAATTGTAACTGATCGTCTTCCTCCCAATAATATGTTGTTGATTGCTTTGGAAAATCCATCTGAATGTAATACTCATCACACTTGGGAAGATCATCCATGAAAGGAATGTCACCCACCATACACATCATATCAGTTGATGTTTCTTCAACAAGCTGAGTTGGAACTTCATCTTTGACTATGTTGTGAATTGAATACATGAAACAATCATTATCCAAACCATGATACCAAGGATGAGATGCAAAGTGTTTGGGGACATGGATCCTTGTTTGTTCTGGAACTATTGGAACATGTGGTATTTTAACAAGAAGTTTGTCTTTCTTGTTAATCGTCTGCATCATCTCTTTTACAATGTTTTCCAAGACATCTAGTTTCACTTATGAAGATATCAGATGTTCCTTTTCCATTCTATTTTTCTCTTTTGCCTTTAACTTTGCCTTTCTAGTCAGCAAGTTATCTTCCACATCAACTACAATCTTTTGCATTTCTTCAAGGGTTGAAATGTTCCATTTTCTTAATTGGAATGCCATCTCTGGATCAAATGCATCTGGGTAATGCAAAAGGGCTAATCCTGGGGGTGGCCTTATATCAACAGTAATTGCACGGTACAACTTATTGAATATTGCTGAAAATTGATGTACTATCCCCCCTGGATGTATTTTCAAATGGTCATACTCTTCTAGGATGAGAAAGACATTTCTCATGATCACCCATCGATCTAGGAATTTTTTTACAAACTGACGGAAATTGCTAATGCTTGCAGCTGGAAGATCCTTAAACCAATTTTTGACTTTACCTTGCAATGATAGGGAAAACATTATGATGTAGACATCATCATCTTCCACCTCAAACAGATAAAGAAAATCCTTGAGACTTTGGATATGCTTTTCAGCAGTGATATTTATATTTTCCCCATCAAACTTGGGCATATTATTGCTATAATTGGTAGGGAGGTCATCGAGAATAGGAGGCATATCTAGGGGCTTGTATCTGTATGGGATTTTTCCAGGTATAGGAGGCAAAGCAAGAGGCTTATAATCATTTGACAACTTGGCAAAAGTAGGAGATAAAGCACAAGGCTCATGTCTCACTAGGCTTTCTACAGGTGGATCTGGGATGTGCATAGGTGTATGAGTATGCACATGATCTACAATTTGGGGCTTAGTCTTTTGAGGTTCATCAATTTGTAGATGATCAATATAAACTTCAACAATATACTCTTGATTCATATTGGACAATGATAGGACATAATTACATATAAAACCAAAAACGTCTTGAATACAATTTGAGCTTGAATACCTTCTCTTTCCAGATTCATTGGTCATGCTTCAGGTTCTTTCTCTAGTGGAGTCTTCGAATTGGAACCGATCTGGAGCTGGTTGGAGTCGTCAGGTGAATTATTTCAACCTTCTTGTCTTTGGTCACTATCCACCATCAGTGATTAGATATGGAAATTGAAGTTCACTACTGGAGAAAGCTCCCCAATATGGTTGCCATTATGTTATCACTTTGTAATTTTCCCATGGATATGGATGATCCAGGTGGATCCAAAACTACTCGAAAATACTCAAATGCAGAAAAGGAGGATCTAGGAATGACCCAGAAGTCTCAGAAGGGTCCCTAGGCTCAGAAAATGCTCAAAAATCAAAGTTCTCATAATTGGATGAAACCAATGCCATTGAGTCCATCTCGTTCTCTCGATTACAGCCATATATTTACGTTCTCAAACAGAGCTCGTATGAAGAAATTATGACACTCTAAAGTTTTTCGAAAACAACGAAAAAAAGTCAAACAGTGAACAGGTTGTATTGATGACGTCAGCAGTACAGATGCTGGCATCAGCATGACACATGGAATCCTGAGGACGTGACATGTGGTTGGCTGTACAAATGATGACATCAGCAGGGTGACGTGGCATTAGCCAATGAGAGGATGACACGTGGCCCAATCAGGAGGCACCACATGTCACCTTCTAGAAGCCCAGTAGTTTGGCGGATTCAGCGAAATCTGACAGTTACCGCCAAATTTAGAGGAGGTTCGCTAAGTTTGGAGAATTGGTTAGCAGCTCTGCTTATTTATCCGGGCACACAAAACGAGGCAGGAGGGAGTTGGTAGAGGCTACATTGGAATCCGTGCCAGGAGGTGTCCCAAGAGACCTGCTCAGGAATAGATCGACTTTATACTCAAAATTTGCAGAATTTCGAGAGGATTCTGAATATGCTATTTGTTTTTTTATCAGAGTAGTCGAACCTAAAAGTTCCTCCAGATCCCATTTGAGTGAGCCAAGCCTACTCAAGTTTATAGTCAAAAGTTGCAGAATGGCGCTTTCTAGCCACCTATGATGTATGTTTCTGCCCAAAATCACAGATCTGAAAGTTGGTTTTTGGGAGATCTTATGTAAGCCTTTCTTTGTAATTTTTAAGCATTTGAGATTAATTAAAGAGCGGTCTCACTATTGGAGTGGACCCGGAGATGTAGCTAGGAAGTCTGGTGAACTCCGTTAACAAGTCTTTGTGTTGATCTATTCTGTTTTCTCTTATTGCGTCTTACAAATTAATGGTTTATGCATAAATCAATGAGTTTAGTTAAGTAAATGGAAAACACATAACATTGTGGAGTGCACTGTTAATTTTAAAAGGTCTTGGAAATTGAAAACCGTTAAAGTGATAACAAGTGAATTGGTAGCTATAAGCGTTTTCAGATCAATGGAGGCAGTCACAAAGGCAACATCAAACTGTTTTGGAGTCTTGGATCTATCCCTCCAAGACTGAGAGAGTGCTCTCTTTGTCTGATCTATCTTTGTTTGGATTGGATGTTAGGCTATTTGAAATGATAAGAGTGTTTGTTTTGGTTTTATAAAGATGGTTGGCAATATTGTTTTAAACATTCATTGGGCTATGGGGTCTGTGTTAAAACTTAAGGTCAAATAAACAACTTTTAAAAGGATTCTTCATAGGGAGAGATAGTCAAGATACTGGATCGATTAATATTAAATGTGATGTAAATATAGAACAGGTGAGAGGTTCATTTAAGTAAAGAAGCATTCAAGAATTTCTTTAACTCAAAACCAGAAAAATAACACATAGACTAATAAAAGACCAGATACAGTGTACACGAGGTAAATTTCGTTCTTTAAATTCCTTTTAACAATTAGAATTAGAAAACAAATTGATAACAAAGTAATATAATGTTAACATAGAAATAATAACATCACCAATATCCAGACGCAAGAATCCTATGAATCAATTCCTTTGTATTACTCATAGCTCTAAAAAATATTACAGAGAATAACTTTCCTCGATGCAAGAATCAACCCCCTCCCAAAAAACAAAAATATCCCATTATCTATTACAATATATAGAACGGACTCTCCCCAAGCTCAGGAGGTCGAATTCAACCACCTCGGCCAAAAATAAAAATAAAATCATTGAAAATCATGAACTGTCCGCCATGAAAGACGGGTCGAACTGCTGCAAAAAAGGGGTCAACTCAGACATTTGTTTCTCTTCCATGGTGACATCTGTGTGAAAAATAAAGGAGGTTATTTTATATGAGTTTGTCTAGAGTACAAAATGCCTTCGTTTTATCTAATTTCGTCTCTAGCTTGCTGAAATAGCTCCCGCAACATCAGGACTAAAACAGGAAAAACGAAAAACTGAAAATGAGGCTAAAATATGAGTTTGATTCTCCCAATTGGTGACACCTGTGAAAAATATGGAAGAGGGTTTTGTTCTTTAGCCTGTGTTGAACACAAAAATCTCTCGGTTTTTTAAAATTCGTTTCCATTTGCCCGGAATCCACTTCGAAAGACAACTGGTCAAACTGGTGAAAACAAACGATTTTGAGCTTTTCAGGAGGGCAGTTTTGGAGGGCTGAGTCATTTACTCAGACCTCCCCTGAAGTGGTAAGTGGTATTGGGAGGGGGGGTCCAAGTTCACCCTGAGGTGACATCTTTCCCTCTCAATACCACCAACTCGGCCCCCAAGGAGTTGATGGGACGTGCGGGGGGGGCGCGTCTGATTTGTACGGGGAAATGTTGTGTGTAGACTTAGGATAGTTTACTTTTTTTGGTTTTTGTTTTTATTATTTTTTTTAACTTTTTTATTTTTCGTTTTATAAATGTGTTTTGTTTACGTTTTATTTAATATATGTTTTATTTTAATATGCCTTTTTTATTTGTTTTGTTTTTAATTTGTTAATTAATTTATATGTTTTATAATTTGTTTTATTTTATTTTGATTCTGTTTATATATTTTTATTTTGTTTTATGATATTGTTTTTAATCAATATTTAATTACAATAAACTAACTTAATTACTAATTTAAACAACTAACTATTAATTAATTAATAATTAATTGATTAAAAAATAATTTATTATTAATAAGTCTAATCTAATTTTATTAATCTAACGTTTTTTTGTTTATCCTAAGTTTGGTTTATGCAGGGATGAGTGGCGGGCATGATGTACTCAATGGGACAAAAGGATAAGGGAGTGAGTGGCGCAGAGGTGGATGAATGACGCAACAGGGTGATGAAGGATTGGGTGAAATGAATGAAGGGATAAATGAAATCAACCGAGTCCGACAAATCATATGTCTTCATCACGAGGGCAACGCCAAATAGGCAGCTGAAGAAACTAGTTACCTATGATTATAGGACCCCAACATTGTGGAATTAACAATGTTGCAGTTATTTCCCCTTCAATCATTGGCGGATCAACTGTGGGAGGAGAGTGGACATGGGATTGACTAGTTTATGGAACATTTGACCATCCACCAAGAGATTGCACCATAGCAACTTCTTCACCACAATGTTGTACACTGTTCGCTTCTCTAATTTCATCCATTGTATAATCAACTCAAATAAAATACTCCATTATCTAGTCATCCATAACAAGTTGTCTTGATGAGATATTGGATGGATTTCTCTCTAATGAATTCTTTCTCTTTGCTTTTGGTGATGGAGGAGAAACAATAGCAGCATCTATTCCACTAGAAATTGGATTTTCCTCTTCTGAAAGCCTACGCTTTGACATACATAACTTTTCTTTTTCTCTTTCTTCTTATACCTTTTCGATTGGTTTCTTTTATCTTGAGGACTTTCTTTCTCGAATCCGTTGGTTCCCCATGTTTAAAGATAAAAATTGGCTTCCAAACACCCACCACAAGTTTGTCTTTGTATTATGTAATAAGGCACAACCAAGTAGAGAAATTTGTTTTTGTATTAAAAATGAAGACACATCTAATAATTCCAATTCCAATTGCACTTGGACAAATTTGTCTTCCAATTCCAATAAGACACAAGAAGATACAAACAACAATTCCAATTTTACTTGGACAAATTTGTATTCCAATTCTAGGTAGACACAAAAAGATACAAACAACAATTGCGATTACACTTGGACAAATTTGTCTTCTAATTCCAAGAAGACACAAGAAGATACAAATAACAATTTGAATTGCACTTGGAAAAATTTGTCTTCCAATTCCAAGAAGACACAAGTAGATACAAAAAACAATTCCAATTGCACTTGACAAAGTTGTTTCCAAATTTTCCTACAATGGTCTTGCAATAGCACAAAATTCTCTATGAATCTAAAAAGAACATTACAATAAATAAAACTTGTTTATGCGGGTTGTTTTTTTGTGAAGCCATCATAGATTTTTGTTGGCCATGAGATAGATGAGGTGGGGTGTGCTTGGCACCAAACAATTCCTAGCAGGAACACATGTGCACTAAAGCATGTGCATGTTCTAGGAACACACACACATTCCTATTGAGCATAAATGACTAACAAATACAACTTAGTCAATTCATAGGATTGTGTGCATGATCTTAATGCAATTGATATAACATTTAGTATAGAACAAACATCATTATGAATAAAGATGTATATGGGTATGGGGAAAATCAAGTCCTAAGGGGTTAGGATTGAAAGTGTTTTGAAGGATAGAGAAATGGTTAGAGCACCAAGATGTGGGTGATGTGGGTGAAAGGCTTGTACACAAGGTATATTCATAGTGCATTCAGGGCTCGAGTGTAGAGACGGTTAAGGATGGAGTATAAGTTATTCTTAGGCTTAGATGGAGCTAGGGGGGTCTATGTCATGGTCTACGTCAAGCTCTAGGTTAATTTCTAAATCTAGATCTAACTCTATGTCGTGGTCTAGGTCATGGTCTACGTCAACCTCTGGGTCATCGTCTAAATCTAGCTATAGCTCTATGTTTTGGTCTAGGTCAAAGTCTAGGTCTAGGTCATGATCTACATCATGGTCATTGTATAGGTCAAGTTCATGGTCTTGATCTTTCCATGTATAGGTATTTCTATGTCTAGGTTTAGGTATAGTTATTGACATGTCTAGGTCAAGGACATTTCTTTCCTTGCGATGTAGGGATGAGGGATGCAAAGAGAGGAAGAAAGAGTGTGTGAGAGGGGGAGAGGGGAAGAAAAAGAGAGTGATTAACAAGGAGAGGGGGGTTAGAGAGTGAGAGAGTGAGAGTATGGGGGGTCTATCTCATGGTCTATTTCAAGCTCTAGGTCGTCGTCTAAATCTAACTCTAGCTTTATGTCATGGTATAGGTCATGGTCTACATCATGGTCACCGTAGGTCTAGGTCATGCTCTAGGTCTTACCATGTCTAGGTATTTCTATGTCTAGGTTTAGGTCTAGGTATTGACATGTCTAGGTCAAGTCCATTTATTTCCTTGCAATGTAGGGAGGGGGGATGTCGAGAGAGGAAGAAAGAGAGTGTGAGAGGGGGACAATAGAAGAAAAAGAGAG
>ML806173.1:89359-112347 GCA_009831015.1 Picea engelmannii
GGGGGGATATTTCCTTGTAAAATATTGTAATTTCGTAATCAATCTAGACCGTTCATTATAAGGTCACAGACCTGACGATAAAAGTTATTTTAGGGATTTTTTCCATAGAAGGAAACCCTCTTTTATGAGGTAATTGTATTGCGGATGAGTATGTGTATTATCGCTAATATTGTGTTTTGAGAGAGGAGAGTATGAGAGAAAGAAGAGGAAGTTACAATGGGTGTGTTGTAGGTTGTATCCCTTCATTTTGATGGATAATAAAATGGAAGGACCTAACAATTTATCTGGTGGACCTACCCCACACTGGGTAAACCATGTATATCTATATCTCTATTGTATTGTGTATCTTTTGTGTTTTATTTCCAATTTTTTTTTTTTTTTTTTATTGCTCCACGATACTATTTTTCTAACAAGTAATTTTCAACAGAAATTTATTTTTTATGAGATAAAATAAGATGGATTTCTCATGTACAAGGGAACAATATATGTGTCGAATTCAAATGAGATGAAAAATGCAGTTCCAAAAGAAATGCACAATGTGCCATATGTCGGGCACCCATGATATCATAAGAAAATTGCAGTTGTGATAAGACAATACTTTTGGTCGGGAATGAAGAAGGAAGTGACTAATTACATAGCCAGATGTCTACAATGCCAAAAGGTAAAGACAAAGCATAGACACATTGCAGTTTTTCTATAGCCATTTCCCATTCTAGAATGGAAGTGAGAAGTAGTTACAATTGATTTTATTACTAAGCTTCCCAGAATAGTGAAGCAACATGATTCCATCATGGTGGTGGTGGATAAATTGACTAAATAAACACATTTTATTCTAGTAAAGACTACACATAAGGCAACAAATATTGTAGATATTTTCATAAAGGAAGTTTCCAGGTTACATGGAGTGCCTAAGAAAATAGTTTCAGATTGAGATCTAAAGTTTACTTCGAATTTTTGGAGAGGTTTGTTCAAAGGATTTGGAGCAAATCTAAATATTAGTACATCATATCATCCAGAGTCAGATGGGAAAATAGAGAGGACCAATAGGATAATTGAGGACATGCTTAGAATGTATGTGATGGATAAACCATCAAAGTGGGAAGATTATATTCATTTAGTTGAATTTTCCTACAATAATGGGTATTAGGCCTCATTGAAAATGATTCCATTTGAAGCATTGTATGGAAGAAAATGTAACATGCCTGTGAGTTGGGATAATCCAGCATACAAAGTATTTGTTGGGCCATAATTTTTAAAGGAAAAGGAAGAGAAGATGATAAGGATAAATCATAATTTAAAGGCTACCCAAGATAGGCATAAAATTTATGCAGACAAGAATAGAGTTTTCAGAGATTTTAAAGTGGGTGAACATGTGTTTTTGAAAGTGAAGGCAAAGAGAAGTTTGCTAAGATTAGGAAGTTGCTCGAAGTTGGAAATGATATATTGTGGGCCTTTTGAAATATTAGAAAATATAGGGCCAATTGCATACATGTTAGCTTTGCCTGCATCCATGAGAGTGAATAATGTATTTCATGTGTCATTGTTAAATAAATATGTTCCTGATCCTAACCACATAATTGATTGGAATGTGATCCAGGTGGATGATGAAGGGGATTTCTAGGTGGAACCAGTACATATCTTGGATTAGAAAGTCAAAGTGCTCAGGAACAAATCCATATGGTTGGTAAAGGTTCAATGGACCTACTACAGTCCTGAAGATGATACATGGGAGAATGAAGAAAACATGTGGGAAGATTACCTACAAAGTTTTGAAAATTTTGAGCAAGGCAGAATGAAAGACTCCATTTTGGAAAGCTAGAGTTCCCGAACCACATCTCAGAGTCCTGGCCAACTGCATTGGAGACCTTGATAAATGAATGTATCATTCCTTGGGTTATCCTTGAAAAAAAAATGGTATATCCATTAGGTTAAGCCTGATAAATGAATGGTGCATTCCTTGGGTCAACGAGTTGAGAGGAACAAGAGATTGATGGTAAGAGTTACTGTTGGAGCTGTTAAATTGCATAATATTTATTTCTAAGTATTGTGATGTAAATTTTCATATATATATATATATAGACATAGAGTGCATCACGGTCGGTGCACAATTTTAGTGGAAGGGGGAATGTAACATCCCCATTATAATCCCCAGTTTAATTAATGCTTATGTGGATACAATATGTGGCTACGACCAAGCGATGTAATATAAAAATTGTATTTCAATGTTTTAATAATAAAAGTGTGATTCCAGCTGCTAAAGGGGACATGGAAAAGAGATGGGGGATGAACTAATCCACAAGAGAGGGAAGTGTCTAGGATAATGGCTAAGAGGGGTTAAAGGGGGAATTACCCATGTATATCAATTCAACCCATTTTCCTGAACTTGCCAATTGTATACAAACTTTCCAATTTCTAATTGAGTGTTCCCAAAGCCAATCATTGAATACATGTAAGAGGGTGGGTATGAGTGGTCAAATCCTTCTAATTGAGTGTTCCCAAAGACAATCATTGAATGCATGTAAGAGGGTGGGTGTGAAATGTCACATCACAAAGTTATTGGGCACATGGGGGTTGAGTATAATCAGCTTGGGGAAGAGTGTGAGTCAAGAAAGGCAAGCCACAAGAGAGGAAATTCATTTGGGTTGGGACAACAAGTTTTAGTCGGTGAAGTTTGTGCAAAGGAAGAGAGGAAAAAAGAGATCTTGGAGCTGGTGCAACCATGGAGGGGGAATTATGGAGCATAAATGGAGAAAATTGGATCTGGAAAATTGAAGAGCCAGGTTTTCATGCCTGAAGAGTGAAATCCAGATTTCGTTTCACTGTAACACCAAGTGTTGTTATTGTTTTGTTGATAGTTTTCCTAGCAACAAGTTCCCTTGAGTTCTCAACTAAGAGATTCCTAGCTAACAATGCCAGAGAGACTCTGATAAATGAATGGAAGATTCCTTGGGTTAACCCTGATAAATAGATGGCACACCCCTTGGGTTATCCCTGATAAAAAAATGGTGCATTCCTTGGGTTGGGAAGGTCAGGAGGAAGAGAGATGGTAGAAAAATAGGGATAATTTTAGGGAATATCAGTTGGGTTATGAGAAATTATGAGGCAACTAAGAGTTCCTTGAGTTCCCAGTTGAGTGATTCATAACCAACCAAATGCACTAGGGGTCATGATAAATGAATGGTACATATCGAGGGACCATGGGAAGTGAAGGGGGTACATTCGTTGAGTATTGCAGGTTGTTGGGAAAAGAGAAAGATGGAGGTTTGGAACTACTGTGAGATTTATGAGCTGTGAGTGGACTGTGAGAGACCACCCTCTTTTGTGGATTACTAGCCTTAGCTCGAGGGTGACTGGTTGTTGATATTTGAAATAGTCAGTCTATGGTTGGGTGGAATGTCTGTCCCAAGCAATTGGTTGCGCGATTCTTGTTTAAAGATAAGTTTTTTTTATCTTGTACTGAGTTATTTACATGTGTTATTGTTGTGCATGAACTCTACGTGAATGAAAATGAATTATATGTTGTTGTAATGAACTATTTAGTTGTATTGCATGTTGATTATTAGCATGCTTTATATGCATATGTTTTATGGTTATAGAAAGTAGCTAAATCTGTTCTAGTTTGTAGTTGTAAGCTACAGGAAATTGGATAACAGTAGAGGAATTACCTTAGTTAGTAGAAGTTTCATTTTTATGTGTATTCCGCACGTAATTTCTCTTAGTTGGAGGCTAGGTACATTACATTTTGGTATATGATTCATAATAAGACAGAGTTTTATGTGATGTTGTCGGGCCTGGGTGGCTAGGTACATTACAAAATCACTAAATGGATTTGCTAATATTCGACACTATTTCTTCCAATGGAGTATCACTTCCATTGGTATATCTGGAAAATTTTTGTACACATCCTTCACTGCGCTTTTCAACTTTCCTACTCTCTATGTAGCCTCATCTGACACCATCATGAATTTGTTATATTCTATATGCAATTCCGACTTATCATTTGTCCCTTTGGTCAGTTTTGTTTTCATCGAATCTGTATGAAAATGTTTCTCCTACGTAACACTTATCTACAAACCCTTTAATACATTCATCAGAAACTGCGACAAGACAAAGTCAATATGACTTAATGCATGTGCTTTCTCTTGTATCTCTGTTGAGGGGAACTCTGATTCTCCTACTGATAAATTTATTACTCTTCTCTCTCTTGATGTTTCTGATGGGTGAGATGTCATCGATTGCACCTCTATAGTCTTAGTCGTCCTCTCCGTCTGGTCTTTCTCTCCTGTTATAGCTATCATTACCTTAGTTGTCTCCAAAATTTGTCACAGTGTGGAAATATGTACTTGCATGTTCGAGTGCCTTTCTTCTTAATTCTATGTTGATCACTTAAAATCCTCCTCAGTAACTTCCTTGACTTGATCTACAATCTTTTCTAAGTCATTGTTTGTTAGTGCTTGAATGGAGAATTCCCTCACAACTTTCCTCTTCATGTGCAACTTGATTTCTTTCCCGTTATCTGTGTTTTCCTGTTCTCTCCCAGCTATGGTATATTCTTTTGTGTGCCACCTTCACCATTTCCTTTGTTTCCCTGACCTTATTCTTCTTCTTCATCTCCTACTTCTTGTGTCTTTGGTTTCTCTATTTCTATCATTTGGATCTTCCACTCAATGTCCCAATCTTCCATAATATGTCCCATTTCCTCTTCATTCACTCTGTATCTCATGGTCATCCATTCTTGAGTTGGGTCCCTCTTCGCTTGAATGTACATATGATGGCGTCCTACCCTAAAATGTGCAACTTCTTTGTTTTCTTCTACCACATGTGATAATATGCATGGTGTATCTTGAATGCATTTCCAAATTACCTCCTTATAGATGTAAAAAATGGTGTTGTTATCCAGTTGTCTCTCCTTGTGCAAAATATTCCACAAGTTAGTGTATCTCGCTACCAAACATGGTTTGTTCCTAGCTGACAAAAAAAATGCTTCTTATGGCTCCCTCCAAGCCACTAATGCTATCAGTATTAATAACCATGAGTAGTGGAATTTTGTTCCCTCGTCCCGTTTCTCTCTACAATCCATCAAAAATTGATTTAAGAAGAATATCACCCAATTCATTTGTATTCCTTCTATGCACTTCTCTGCTACTTCTATCACACCTTCCGAAACATGATCCTTTTCTGGTTCTTATGTCTCTTTCTATGTCGTTTACAACCTCATTTCCTTCTTGTTCTAGGGAAGTTTTCCAACCTTGGATCTACTTCTTCCGCCCTTGAAACCTTTTTCTGTATTTCTTCTTGCTTACTATGCTTCCTCTTTGTGGCTATTGTGGAAGCTCTTGCTTTCAGTGACACCATAACCCTTTGAACCAAACTCAACGTTCTCTTCAACATCGTCTTGTTGTTCTCTCGAATATGCTTTCCTTATCACCCCTTTCTCTGTTACTATTAACTTGTCGCAGGCTATTATCTTCCTTTGCATGTCCATAATTTTGATTCCCATCTGATTTTACTTGCATTTAATGCTTTGCATATTCAACAATAATTTTGTATCAGTCGATAGATCATACATTTGATTTTTCAGCCTATCCACATCTTCATTGCCGCTCTTCATTTATGATTACACGTCTCCACTACTTCGCAGTTATGATTTCTATTTAATTCTTGTTCCATCATGTATGTTTTTTAATGTGTTTCCCACCCTTTGCACATATTTATGTCGCACTTAAATACTCCTTCCTATGCACAATTCCTTCCTCTTTCTACATCTCTGGGACATTTTCTAGATTTATCTCTTTACTTGTTTAACCTTATGCATCACTTCAAACTTCAAACTATTTTATTTATTTTCTTCTTTTCTTTTGATTTTTCTTCTATAATACACTATAATATAAGTACTATGGTACACATACTGCGCACTTGGACTAGTGCATGTAAGTACGACTATCCCTAAAACATTTTAGCAGACTATTGTTAACCAATCCTTCCACAACTTCTCCATTCTGTTTCTCCAACTAAATAACACCTACATATGTCACAAACCATATCACATATGAACCTAACCAATTCATCTGAAACTTTCCAAGGTGATGCCAAAACTTGCTGGCATAGAGAAAAACTATGTCTCCTGTATAAAAATTCTTTTTTTTAATGTGCCTATCATGCCATGTTTTCTTGTGTGCTCTATGAAATTACTGATGGAAACCTGCAACAAACCGATCCTCTTCAATCTCTACTAGCTCTAACAGTCTCTTCTCCACTACACTAGAATCTGTAAGTTCTTTCAATGCAACAATGCGTAGACTCAGTACTATGAATTCCATAGGCATAACAACTTCTTGGCCAGACACTAGTCTAAATGGGGTTTTTTCTGTCAACTTCTTACATGTAGTCCTATACGCCCATAACATTGTTGGAATCCTCCAATCCTAGTCATATCGACTTGCATTACACACCTTCGTCAGTGCATGTTCTACTATCTTATTGAATTCTTCCACTGTTCCATTCACTTGAGGATGATACGATGTGCTCTTCTGATGATGAATCTGAAACTCCTATGTCAATGCTGCAATCATCTTATTAAAAAAATGAGTTCCTTGATCACTCATAAGAATTCATAGGAATACAAATCTTGTCACCACATTTTCAAAAAAAAACCTTGCAGATGTCTCTATGCTGCAATCTCTAACTGGTTCCATTTGAGCCAATTTGCTCAAGTAATCTGTCATAGTAATGATGTATCTAGCTCCTGACCTCTTTGTTGGTGGATTAATCGACCCAAAAAGATCAATGGCTCATTTATCAAAATCCTACAATGTCATGTGTGGTACTAGCGACATCTCATCTATCCTCGAAGGCTTCCCAATTATTTGGAAATCATCATAAGTCTCACAAAATTCCTTAGCATCCTTATGTAGGGTATGCCACCACAATCCTGTGCACAAAATATTTTGATTTGTTTCTTTTCCTACGTAGTGTCCTTGTGCTACCCCTTCATGTGCCTCTGCCAATATCACGTCTTTCATGTTCTAATACACATTATTGCAATATACCATCTGTGCCCAACTTGTACAAATTTCCTGCTATAAGTTGATAATTTGTTTCCTTCACTACTAATTGCTTCTTTTGTGCAAATATAAATTTAGGTGGGGTTAATCCTGTACTCAATAACTGGACTATGTATGAAAAATATTCATCAACCATTTGAACTATAAATAAGTGTGAGTCTGGTAAAATATCATCCAAGTTTCCTACGTCTTTTCCTAATGGTATGCGGGCTAAGTGATCGGGTCCTAAATTAAATTTCCCTTGTTTCACAATTACCTCAAAGTCATATTCCTGAAACAATAATAGCCATCTTCATATTCTCCCCCCCAATACTAGCTTATTGACCAAATATCTTAGTTCAGAATTGTCTGTGTACATCTTAAGGTGTGAACCCAACAAGTAATGTCTAAACTTCTGCAATACATACACCATTGCTAATTCTTTATGTTCTATAGTAGTATAGTTTCTTTTTGTAGTTGATAAATTTCTTCTTGAAAATGAAATGGGATGATATATACATCCTTCTCCAGGATGTGCTAACACTATTCCTAAAGCTACAGATTATGCATCCACATGAACATGAAACTCCTTTTTCCAATCTGTAAATATCAAAATCGGCCCGGTGACCAATTTCTACTTCAAAGTATCTTAACCTTCCCGACATTCATCATTCCATTGAAACTTGTTCTCCTTCTTTATCAATTTTTCCATCGGGGTTGTAATTTGCGCATATCCTCTAATGAACTTCCTGTAGTATCCTGTATGATATAACGTTTCTCATAAATGTCACCTCAAAGTAGGCAGTGGTAAGTCAACAATCACAAACAATCTTCGCGGGATCTACCAATAGTCCTTGCTTACACACTACATGGCCCAGTAAGATACCAAACAACGCACATAAAATGCATTTATTTAAATTCAAAGCTATCTAAAACTTCCTACACTTATCCAACATGAACACAAAATATCAATATGATCTTTCAACAGGATAAACATCATCCAATCCTCTAAGTATACTGCTAAGAATTTATGGATGAATTCTTTAAATGATTCTACAACCACTCTAGAGAGTACTAGTGGTGAATTCTTCAATCCAAAATGTATCACTCTATACTGGTAACATCCCCATTCTATCGCAAATGTAGTCTGATATCTATCTTCTCGTGCAATCTTGATACGATGATACCCTGGAAATCCATCAATGAATGGATAAGCTTCCTTCCCTCCTACATTATCAAAAACTTCATCTGTAAATGGTGTAGGAAATGGATCATGTAAGTATGAATCATTTAATTTCCTTAGATCTACACAAATTATGATCCCTCCCATATTCTTATCCCAAACCACCATTAGAGGGATCCACTCTGATTTTGTGATAGGTTCAATATTTCCATCTTCCAAAATCCTGTCTATCTCTATTTTTACCTTTTTCTTATACACTGGGTTCAATATGTATGGCCTCTACTTCACTGTCTTAACATCTAGCTTCAAGGGAATATTCATCTTTCCTAAATCCCCCAAAATCCCTTTAATCTTTGAAAAGGTAGTCGAAAAAAGGTCCTGGTACTTGTGAAGTAAGTTAACTATTTTCACAATAGTTTCATCATTCCAATAATCTCCTATGTTCATGAATTTGGGATTATCTTCTATACCAATATTTACTTTGTGCATTCTCAATGGCTTTGCATATATATCCAATTTGAGTTGTGGTCCTTCTACTGTGTGTTCTCCTTTATTGTTTGGTATGTAAACATTTCTTGGATATTCGTTCTCCTCTTGGTTTTCTTCAACAACATTATAAAAATGCAAAACTTCTTCAATTGTCATACAATATCTATGTGTTCTGCATACGAGTACCATTTCTATTGATTCTTCTGATGAAAAAATATTGTTCTTAATGACCTGGAAAGATGAGTCAATTAAAGGAGAATCATCTTCAAAACTAAAGGTTACCTTAAAATTATGAGTCAATTCTCCCTAATCTGCAGTTTCTCTGTGCACTTCCAATTCCGAGTACGAATTCTTCGGGATTGTTTCCAAGGTGTGTATAAAAACATGTTTCTATTCTTATCTAGGTACTTTACTCCATGTCGTAATACATTTTTTAACATGCTCCATGAGAAAGCTTAGTCCTGTATACTTCTGCATGGTATTTTCATTCTTTGTCCCAAATCTGACTTGTGCCTTTTGCATTGCGACCAATCTCTTATTCCATCCTTATGCACAACCCACCATCTTGTCGGGCTATTTCAGTGTGATGTACAAAGCCAATAATATTTGTTGATTTGATATTTTCAATTCAAATTATCTTATAAAATAAGCTACATTGGTTAGTCTGTCATACCTTGGAGGATCACATACCTCAGTTCCAATCCATCACAATGTGCGGGTAATCTGAGCACATTTCCTTGTACACACTTCATGCAGTATTTCCTTCCAATTCTCCAAATCGTATTCTGAATCTGACACACATGAAATAATACTTCTCCAATTAAGTACACCATTAGCTATAGGATTCACATAATCATCCATCTGCGCGATCATGTTATACAGGTTATTGAGCTCTTTGCCCTTACTGGTTCTACATATCTTATTCCTATAGTAGGATCCAATGATGCAATAACATTCAAGTCTTCTTCTTTTAATATCATTTGGATCTTCTTCATATCAATGATAGTATGGTTTTTAAAGGCCCAATCAAGTCCAAGTAGTGCTGGGTAATGGGTGGTTCTATCTACGATCTTGATTAATTAAAAATCGACCAAGCTATGCAGTACTCCATCAATACTAAAACTTACCCCTGTCAACCTTCCAGTTGGAACAATCTTATGTTGGTTTTCTAACCTCAGCTGAATGAGCGACCAAATTAACTTCATCTTACCCATCATTTCCCAAGTTTTCTTCACGATGAAATTCACATCGGAGCATAGATCCAAAATAATATTGTCCATGTCATAATTTCATATTTGTGCATTGAGTCAAAACTCCCTATTCATTCTCTTCTTGTGGTGCACCTGGTCAACTACTCAGTGTGTGACATGTATCTCTTTCTCTTGGGTGAAACAACCATTCATTATGTGCAACATACTGAAAGCATACTCATATTTCATTAGATCTAAACAATGTTTTACAAAACTATTCAAATTTCTTATCTCTTCAACTTGCCTTTCTGAATGGTCATAAACTGGTGGCATATCATACACTGACGACCTTTCATACAAGGGTGTCACGATTGAATTTGATGCTATCCATTCTACTTGTATCACTTCCTTCCTTGATTGTGTATACATCTATTTCTCCTTTCTAAGGTCAAATAACAAAAGAGGCTCTTCTACTTTCTTGACCTACTGGTGGATCCTATTTCCTTGATATGTCACATCAACTCCAGTTATGGTTCCTCCACGTGTAACTACTACTATATTGGTTTGTTCGTTGCGCACCTCTACTATTATCATTTGTACATCCAGGTTCCTTGTTTCTTGCTACTTTGTGATTAGATATGGGAAGTCCTCTATTGCATGGTCTAACTGTCTACAATATGTACATATTGTGCAGGGATTCAGGAAGTTTCATGCCAAATGTACAAGATTATTACAATTATAACATGTAATTGTTCCTCTTCCTCTGCTAAATCCTCCTCTTCTATGACCTTTGAACCCTCATATTCCTCCTTTATTATAACCTCCTGGAGTATTATAATATGGATATCCTCCTTCAGATTCTTCTCCCTAGACTCTGTATGCGTCTATAATGCACTCTCTCATCAAATCAAATGCATGACAATCCTTCTCTTCATGTTCGACATACTTGAAAAAGTTACCAAACAAGTTTCTCACAGTACTCTGATACTTATTCATAAATGGGAAAGCAATAGGGTTGTGACCGATCATTTTTCAAATCTTGTACCATACCCCTAGTGGATTTAGATCTCCTGTATTCAAATACTACTGAAAATCTAGAAATTAATTCTTATGACGACCTTCTATTCTACACGTGACACACAAAACCTCCTTGCTCTTTTCTTTTCCTTTTGCAAGTTCCTACAACTGAATAGTTAGTGCTACTAATTGTGACTGCACTTGAGCCATCCCTGTTCCATTTTATCCTATCAGGGATGCTTCTGATTTCATAAAAACTTATAAGGATTCCGATTGCGACACAATCTTTTGCTGCATCAAAGGGAAACATATATCCGACAAAAATCCCTCTATGTTGTTCATATGGAATTTGGAAAGTCAACCAATCCTTTAGTATCTTGCATCTTTGATCATAGTCCCACACATATTCATTCACTATCTTCTTAATCACCTTCAACTCT
Source organism: Picea engelmannii (assembly GCA_009831015.1). Lineage (NCBI taxonomy): Eukaryota > Viridiplantae > Streptophyta > Pinopsida > Pinales > Pinaceae > Picea > Picea engelmannii. The sequence continues at coordinate 100,722 of ML806173.1, forward strand.
ATAATGCACTACGAATCAGACTTAGGTTTCTAAAACTCTTTCAATAGATATTTTCTTACCTTTGCTAATGTTTTAGTCTATCTCACAGGTGTTGTAGTATGATATTTCATGTACCATAATAATGTGTGATCTCTAAATGTCGTTTCCCGCATAACATTTTTTTCATCGTCATCTTGGACGTTCTTCACAGTCCATATTTTCTCACAAAATGAACAAATGTTGTTCTGTATCCTCTATCCCCACTCCATGGAAGACAAACATTCTTAAAGTAGGATCTACTCTTTCCATCGTCTTCTGCACGATATTATTTTCTGATAACACTAACTGATTCTGACTCAACGTACTACTTCCACTAATCTGACTACTTTTAATACTATATTTACTTCCTTCACTAACTATAATTGAAAAAGCTTTTGATCTTACCTCAATTCTTGGAGACGTACACCGGGTTGTGGGATTGACACAAAGTATGATTTGAGTGGGATATTCTTCTACCAAAATGAGATGACATATATTTTCTTTTGTGCGAATAATTCCTTTGATCTAGAGTATTACACAAGTGTCTCTTTCCTCGATATCACTATGCTTCCCCTATATCTCAGCCACAGTCCTCTACTTATTTGGTCTAAATCTCTTACCACTGTGAAATACTCCAATATCTTCATTCGTCGCACATTGTCCTTCTCTTGACATCCTCAACCCATCCTTTCCCCATTCCTTCGCTTCATCACTCTTTACACTTAGACCATCCCTTGGTCAACCCCCAGTCTCCCTATGTGCAGAAAGACACTTATCCACTAGGTTAATCCAATTACATCTTCATAACTCCTTTATCACAAAATAAAATATTAATCCAAGTAGATAGTGACTTCAGGTATCTTCCACGTTGTTCCTTAAATATTTCCCTTTTAGCAACACTATACGATTGAGTACAATCTATGGAAAATTCAATAATTTAACGTCCCAACACATTATCCAACTAGTAATGTACTGTGCGTGATACCTGATTTCTTATAGTATTGACTTTCCTAATTAACTCAGGAGTCCAATTTCTCAGAATAACAATGTAGAATCTTCCTATCTGTTCAACTAATCTCTGTAACCACTCTCACAAAGAAAATTTCATGCAAATCTGTAAACACATACCTTTGTAGCCATTTATCTATGATGATCCCTGGATTCTTATTTTGATCTACAAAAAACTCAATCTCCTTCATGTCCAACCATTTTCCAATCTCCTCCTTATTAGGTCTCCATATCCCCCTCAGTCGCAAATTCTGGTCCTGGAAACAGAACCATTTGTTGGTCTGTAATGGGCAGATCTGGGGTTTAACATTAAATCACCAACAAAAACCTAAAGATACCAACCCTTTTGGAATCACTCGCAAGAAGGTGAATTATCACCCGAGGTACCTTTGGGGACTACAAGAACCACGCTTCTGTCATCATGAAGGGAATGGAGACTGTTCTAACATTCATTCTTATCTAACATTCATTCAACATGCAATATACCCAGTGTGAGAAATCATAACAACATAATAACGCATGACATATTTATCTTACTTAATCATTAAACATGTGTGTGAAACCATTAGATACATGATATTCATATTAACCCTTAGGAATCTATTACATGTGTGAAATAAACAGAGTAAACCAACACATCATGACAACAAACACATCAGAACACACAAATTTAACTTGGTTCACCCCAAACTGGGATACGTCCAAGGATGATTTTAAGGATGGAAATTTATTTTAAAATGTAGAAACCTTGGCGAATACTACTAATCCTTCATATGTCAACTATAAAAGTTTGGCGATATTTTTTAAAAAATATTCAAATTTCTAAGTATTTTATATAGTTTTTATAAAAAAATTGCGATTTTTAAGGTAATATAATTTTATCCTATAGAATTTGGGCGAATTATTTTTAAAATAGCGAATCTTGTTTTTGCAAAAACCATGGAAAATTAGCCCATGAGAGAAATTTAGCCCCTAAAATTATCTATGGATACGTCCACAACAACTGGCTTCTTATATTATTCATTCATATTTAATCCTTACAAAAGGTACACACTGTGCTCATATAATATACAATAGTTCTATCCAAAATTCCCTAGCCATCTACAATACAATGGACACTTAGCTCATTTCATCTTCCGAATTCAACTCCTAGTTTCAACCACTAATCCTCATCACTTCAATTACTGGATTGACACTCTTATACACAAAACCCACACATATTTATACATTGATACTAGGGATTATCCCATTACAAAATGGACCAAAAGGTCTAACTACTTCTAACTAATTTTTGTCTTCTGCTGTGTGCTGACTCCTGAAAAATGCACTAACTGTCTTGATTTCCTCTGTGCAAGCTTCTCCTTGGATGAATTTTTGCATGGTTTTCTTCTGCACAATTCCCAAAATTTGTCCCAAAACAACCTTCTCCAGCACCCTCCATCTAATATCCATACTGAAGAGATTATAGAAAAAGGATTATACTTGGAAAATTGTTGCAACACCTCCATCACCTAAATATGGGTCCCTCCATCCTTGGCCATGTGTATATAATCCATTCTCAAGAAAAGGATCTCACACTCTCACTATGGAAGGTGTATCCATGTATATAAAATAGGATAAAATCAAGGAAATATCTTAATTAGAGAGTTAAGGAAACTCTCTCTCAAGCACGGACAACAAAGACCAAAAGAAGGTTACTAAGATACAACTCGATACTAGCATAAGGGTGTTAGATATGAAAATAAAAGTGTCAAATCTCACACATAATCTCTCTCTTTTATAAGACAAAATACAATTCACATTAATTGGAAAGAGAATATTGGACATACAAATGTATGATTGAAGATCTGTCTTAGGGATTCCACTTGAATAACTTTTAGAGCCATATTTAAGAATAATTGCAAATACTTTTTTTTAGATTTACACTTAGGAATGATTCCAAATAAAGTAATTTGAAAGTTAAATTGGGATTGAAAAAGTGATCCTTAATATATTTTCTAATGATAATGGATCAACTCCACTCAAATAATTTGGAGGAGCATTTTTTAGTGTAAGAGGGTGCCCCCCAATGAATGAGGGATGAAATACATTATAAAACCACAGGAGTGATCAAGTGAACTAAGGAGGATTCTAAAATATCTAGGACTGGGAAAGTACCTATAAACAAAGACCCAAATTATCAGACATCTATATTCCCCAAGGACTCCATAAGATAAAGGAGGGGTTGATGGGCCATAATGACTCGTTCAAGAAGGTAAGGGAGAATGCCTGATGGAAGGTCCCAATTATACCCACTCTCATTTGGAGTAGCATTTCCAACCGAATTGTGGCCTGGTTACCTGAATAACTAACTAACTAAATATGAATATGAGAACCAAAGGTTCTCAGGTGAATTAAAAAATCTAAAAAAACTACTTCTAGAATAACATGAGTACCTATAGTTTATTCAAGTACTAAACTTCTATTCTAGTCTATTCTGATCAAGAGAAAACTAAAAGGTAAGTGTCGTACTTGCACAAAAATAATTCATATAAGCAAGAAACATGGAATCTTAAAAATACAATAATTTAGAAACAAATAATTGATTCACTAATGGATCATACTTTCGTTGCACTTAAAGTGAAAATTATGGTGACTGTAAACATACGAAAAATAGTGTAGAAGTAATTCATAAAAACAACATTCACATATCGTAGAGATAAACATGCATAAATAGAAAAATCTGATTCATACACATTAACACTACAATCCTCAAAATGTCTTTCTGATTCCAATTAACTTGCAGTATTAGTATTGTCTAGCTATATCTGAAAAAACAAATCCCTCATTCTTTTACATTCATTTGATTTATAGAACATGGATATAAAATTTCCACATTCCTCTAACTTCCAAATGGTCTAGGTCTTGAAGAGACACTTCAATTCCCTTTCCTAATTAAGAAATTACAATAATTACGAGGGAAATGATTAATCTGCAAAATTTTCAATTACAATGAAATAATTAGGTGAGTCAGGGTAGTTGTTATTTTGTATATATGAAGGCCTTCCAAGTATTGATGTCTTTGAATATGTTGTCCACTCAGTGTAGGTGTGTTCTTTCAAGGTTTATCTCATCATTGCAGATAGGTGTAATGATTTCCTTCTTCAAACTTTTCTCAACACATCGCACAAAATATTCAGTTAGCGAGATCAATATGAAGGGTTGTATTAATATTTCTTATACAACCTCTGCATTGATTTCACTGATTGCCTCATTGGATTTCATACTGAGGTTCCTTTTTATCTCTACATCTTCAACCATTGTTTGCATCGACAACCCCTTTTCTAGATCATTCATAGGATCCATTCTAAACCGCGAGAGTAGGTTGTCTGAAGACCTCCATATTTCTTTTCTTGTTGTTATGACATGTTACTATGTCCTTTGTATATATGTGATAGTTTCTATCCTTGCATTCAACAGTTGGTGATCTCAGATTATCTTCTTGTCTGAGTACATATGCAGGGTCTAGCGCAAGATTTTCTAGACATCTTGCCATTTCGTGACCTAACTGTACGTTTCTAGGGATTTTTTATATTTTTCGTGAATTTCTTTCACCTGTATGCTCAATTTAGCTTGATCAGATCTATCCTTCAATAGTTTGTTCAGAGTGTAAAATAATCTCTTCTGTGAGCTCCAAAATTCTTAATTTTTCTTGGTGGCCTCTGCTTTTATAGCTTCCAAACCAACTGTATGGTTTTGTCTTTATTCTATTTCTTTCTTTACGATATCATTGTCATGTTGTAGCTTACTAACTTCCCTTTCACTTGTTTCATTGAAAGATCTCATTTCATACAATTCTTCTATAAGCTCCATAACTTCCTAGTCGTGCACAACTTTGAGTTTTTCTACCTTAGGCAGATGAGCCCTTTCATTGAGGGTGATTGTTTCATTGAATTTTCCCTTCAGCTCATTGTCTTGGATTTGAAGTTGTCTTTCCATCTCTTGTTTATGGATTTTCTCTGTTTTTTGTCTTTCTTTCTTGTATTCATTAGCCATGGCCTCTTTGATGTTTTCCAGGGTTGCCTGTTATAACAATTTTTTCCTCACTCCATGCAGATTGCTTGGAAGGCCATCCAAGCAAGATGCATGGAGTGGGGAAAATTTTTCTATAACATTTCCTCCAACTCAATGATCTTGGATTTTGCATCATCTAGTGCCCCTGCAACTTCATGGACTGACACAATGTCCACACCAGCAAAAGCACTAAGTGTTGAGGCTGCTTGTAATGCGTTATCCTTCAGGTTTGGTCTATATTTTCATTTAATTCTCATTTTAGGAGTGTTGTAACTAAAAAATCATCCACACATTGCACACAATGGTTGTAGAAAGACATCAATTCCAACAACAATTAGTCCACCTACAATACCAAAATCCATCAAAAAGGAAAAAAAACTATACACTTGGTTCAAAAATTAAAATGCTCAAATTCACCAAAGGAAGTGCGTGCATAGTGCGCAGGCTAACACAACCCTCGGCGCACACTATGTGCAAGATGAGCGACTGTCTAAGAGAGAATCCATGCACTTCTCATGATCGACGCATTTATGAATCTTGCCAGCCTCTCAACCACTTCTAGTCCAACCCCCAACATGATTTGAGACTCAGATTTGAGCTAAATCTAGCTTGGAGGCTGGTCAAGGGCTAGAGAGTGCCCTAAAATACCCCTTGTTCACACTATGAACCAATTGTATATTTCCATGAATGGACACTATAAATATGTGCCATGGGTGTGCTAGAAAAATAAGAACTTCAAGGTATTGTTATGTTGCAAGAATTCTTCTTGGAGAATCCTCTTTTCTCTTTGATTCATTCAAGAACTATAGTAAGGGCCATTCCACTCACCTCTTGAGAGGATTGGAATTATATTTATTCACCATTGTCCCTTTCCATTGCATGAAGAGAAGAGCTCTCTATTAGGGAACTCAATATCCCTCCCAAGGAGGAAGAGGGGATTCATAAGTCCTTGCCTTTCTCTACAGTGTTATCCTATCAATATATTGATCCATTGGTATCTATATGATGGTTATTTTTTGTTGTTTTTCATGGTTCTAGTTATTGCAAGCTTCTCTAATATTTATTTCTCATTGTTTCTAGTTTTATTTCCTTGTTTCATGTGTATTTGGTTATCTAATCAACTCATAAACCTCTGTCTTGTTTAGCTGACTTAACTAAGTAGGTAAGTGTTGTGTTTTTTCTCACCCATGTGAAAAAACCAATGCAATATATTGGCGACCATACTGGGGATAGGTATCAAATTGCTCCCTATTGAAGTCTTGAGAGCACTTCTTTCTATTTTTTCTAATATGTAGGTACCAAAACCAGCCTAGTCCATCCTTCCAAAGTCAAAATTCAGAGCCAAGGCAAGAAAATTTCACTTGGTAGTTTCTTCCCGATGCATGACAGGAAGTGCATGGATTTCAAGGCACACATATGCTCACTATGTGATTGAAAGTCTTTGTTACTCTGTGCATTCTGCACCGTATGCACGCCTGTCAGAACTACAACCCACACATAAGTTCATTTTTTTCAAATTGTAAGGGTTTTTATGAGTGGTTTGAGGGCCCCTAACCTTCAGATTTTAATTTCCCGCACTTTGTAAAGAAACCACACTTCACTTAGAGTCCATTCTCATAATAAAGGTTAGATAACATAAGCACATAGGGGTAAAAAGAATCACTATTCTTCTCTTTGCTTTGTTTCCACATGGATGGTTAATTTGGCATTTAAAATTTTGAGTTGAAGTTATTATTTTTTCAAACACAATCAATTAATTTGGGAGTAGAAATCAATTTTAACCCTCAAGTATAGTATCCCCCCACACCCAAGTGTGATATCAGGAATTAGAAAAGGTGGCTGAAAGGAAATTTCATCTCCCTTAAAAAATCATTAGGAGGAGATGACAAAGGCCCCCTAGGGTACCTATTAGTTTTTGAAATCATCTTAAAGCTTTGTAAGGGCCCATACATGGCCACATGTTTGAAATATTAGGATAGTTTCTAAAAATATTTCTTAGTTTAGACAAAACTCTAGGAAAGTTATAAAAGATCAAGTAATGGTCCCATACATTGCCACATGTCTACAATTCTAGGATAGTTTCAAAGATTTCTTAGTATAGAGAGCATTCTAGAGAGTTTAAAGGATTTGTAAGGACCCATATGTCCACGTTGCTAGTTATTTAGGGCTTTAAATATTCCACAAGGTTGTACCAAATAAACATAGTAAGTTAGGTAAGAAGATTTGTAAGGACCACAGGAAGTCCACATGTTGCAATCTCACACTTGACTTATTAAAAATATTTTTCACACTTTTCACTTTCTTCCACAGAAGGCCACTCATCACACACATAATTTCTATTAAAATAGTGGAGGTTGAAGTAGGTTTTCTTTTTTAGTACCCACGAAGTACTTTAAAGGAACTCCAAAAGATCTGACTACTTCTTTGGAAATTATCCACACCAATTTAATTCAAGCAAGGTTGGTCCATGACCCAAATCTCTCATCCCAAAACATCTAAAATTTTTCTAACAACGCACTAAAGTTTATCCACAGGAGGTTCATGTTGGCCCTTGACCAAGTTTTGGAGAACCTTGGTCACGTTTGACTATTTTTGGGAATTCGACAGGCTGGTCGAAGGAGGAGCGCAAGGCGAAGTGGAGATCACGATATCTCGGCCTCCTTTTATGGAATTTTTGGGTTTAGGGTTTATGTAACGGGTATGGTATGTCGGCCCATGGGTTTACCCATTTTTAGGCCCTTTTGTAATGTATAAATAGAAATCTAGGCGATGTAAGTAGAGAGCTAGTGGGGGTTGTGTGATAAAGAGACACATGTGATGTTGTGCTAAGTGCAAGTGATGTTAGTGGTTGGATCTATGTGATCACACTAGCTCTTTGCATATTGTGTGTTGAGAAATTGCAGGGTTGAGTGCAAGTAATTGTAAGAACGACTCTGTGCTTTAACCTAGCTCGAGGAAGGAGGATCTGGCGAGGTGTGCACATATTTCCTATCCTATGCAGAGTTAGTTTGCGGCTCTGTGCATGTAAGGAGATTGACAGAAGATAATAAAGAAGAAGAAGAGTTGGTGGGCATAGCCCCACACTGGGGTGAACCATGTATATCTTGTGTTATGGTTGCTTTGTGCTTTATGGTTGTTATGTGATTGTTGTGCTTTATTCTTAGTGTTGTGATCTATTTGTTAGAGGTATCTGATATATTAGCTTAGTGCTTAGTAATTTGAATGAATTCCAGATCTGATCTATTTATATATTCTAAGTGCTTGGATGTGTTAGATATAGTTGAGTACTGCGTTGTTCTGTAACTAGGGTTTTGACCCGTAATGTAACTAAGGGTTAAATATTGATGAAGGTTAACTGCTAACTGATCTGTTAAGTACTGTGATCATAGATCTATGTCCCAGCTAGGTTGTAGACACTTGATTCCTACAACCACCACTACCTCTACCTCGGGTGAAACTTCATCTGCCTTGCAAGTGTTTCCAAAAGGGTCCGTAGTTAGGGTTTTGTTGGTGCGTTGTTGAAGCATTGAACCCTGTGCACAACAAATGGTTCCATTGTCGGGACTGAAAGTGTGATTGTTGGGAACTAAAGTAAAGAAAAGAGAAGCTATGTGCGTAGATTTGTTGTTGTAGTGCGCAGTATTATACTTGATTGTGAAGCTCTGTGCTAAGAAAGAAGTCTAATTTGAAGAAAAGAGGTAAGATATTAAAGCTTTGTGCTCTAAGAAAGGTAACATAAGTGAAAAAATTTGTTTCAAAAGAATGAATCTAGGTATGTTTAATAGATTTTGTCCTAATCTAAAAACTAGGGCACAACTGGAAGAAAGAAGATTTGATATGAGTAGATATGATAGAAGTAATGAAAGGTATGTTATTCCTATGCATAGAAAGAATGTTTGGACTAACAAATGGATGCAGGATCCTAGAAATAATTTATTGCAGGTTAGTTACTATAATCCCAATGCACAGTATAGGAAAGGTTGGGGATCATTTAAGAGAAAGAGAGGATTAACTCTTTGTTACAATTGTAGAAGACCGTGCCATCTTGCTAAGGAATAACCTGGTAGAACTCCTAGTTGTCTTTGCTGTAAAAGTATGGACCGTGAATTTTTGGATTGCTCTAGAATGATCTCTAAAGTTGAAAAGATGAATAAGAGACAAGAAAACCATGATAAAAGCCACGAAACTGAGGATATGATAGAACCTCAGAAAGAATCATAGATTGTATTATTACAGATGAAAGAAACCCTGAATGATCACAGAGACATCAACTTATCAGAGGTCTTAAAGGAGAAGGAGTGCATAGAAACAAGAATAAGAGACTTCAACATAGATTGTGTTCTGGATGAGGAAACACAAGTGAATATTATGACAGAAAGAACTTGAGAAATTTTGGGAAAGCTTGCTATGGTTCCTTCATTGGGAGGAATATGATTCTTTAGAGGGAAGATGATAACCCTATGTGGAAGACTTACCTAGATACCTATGAGTGCACATGGCACCTTGGTAGAGGAAGAATTTGAGGTCGTTAAGTTTGTTGAGAACAATGCCCCATTTTCTATTTTTCTAGGAAAGACATAGATTGAGAAAGATCAGATACGAAGGAAATAAGAAGAGGAAGATGTGGAATAGAAAAACCAAGAATTATGAAATTTCATGGCTATGAGAATAACACACTTACTGGAAGAACAAGCAGACCAGTCGAAGCTACTGAGGACCAGATATTTGGATGTCAAAGTTGAAAGAACATATGAAGATTTGAAACACCTGTCTGTACAAGAGAATAGGGCACCTACTCTAGAAAGAAAAGAAGTATTACCCGTGAACGACCCACAACAGTGTGTGTTATCACTGAAATTTTTTCCGCACAGGGCGACAAGAACTCCGTATCGTCAACACAAGACTGGAGTCATTCATGGCACATGATTAATTCCACAAGCATTGCAAAAGGGTCAAAAACTATACAAATGACCAAAAATTTGAAAGGCACTTTACATCATCTGGGTGCACGCGCGTATGCGCGTAACAGAAACATATAAAGCGTGCATATGTGCACAAGGTGCGACTGTTGGGCGAAAAACCCGCGCGCTTGCTAAACGGCGCATTTATTGAAATTGGTCGGCCTCCCAACCACTAATGGATCAGCTCCCAAGTCAATTTGACACCAAATCCGAGCTCAATCCTCATGGTGGGCTGGTCAAAGACCTAATTGAGCCCTAAAGAGCCCCTTTTCACATTCAAAAGAGGCCACATAATAACCCAATGCTTGGCTATAAAAAGCCATGGATGACCACCATTTTCTCAAGGAATTCTTTGTATTGTTATGCTGCTGAGATTGCTAAGGACTCATTCTTTGGCAATACACATCACAAGCTGCATTTCATAAGAGTTATTCACCCCTCACTTGAGTGAATAAGCTTGGAGTTCTTTCACCCACATTTTTCATCTTTTCATTGTGAGGAGAGCAAGCTTTGAGGGCCTCAAGAGCCTTCCATTGGAGAAAGAAGGGACCCAAGTCCCTTTTCTTCTTTGTGCCTTTGGATTTCATCAACATATCAGCTTATACATTGGTGATATTGGTCCATTTGTCTCTATTTTTCATTTTCTCTTACGCTTCTAGTTTTTATTTGTTTATAACTTTGTTGTTTTTCTTTCTAACCTTTTACTTCACAGTTGTCATGCCTAGCAGAGCCCAACTGGGCATGTAAGCACTCTTAATTTGCTCACCTAGTGACGAATTGGGTGCAAACAGATTGGCGACCATACTAGGGAGAAGGTATCAATTCCTCCCTCATTTGGGTTTATTTTGCTTTCCTTTTGATTTCATTAACTCGCAGGTTCACAAACCGGCCTCTGTCGACCTGCTTACCAGTCAATTCACCAGAAATTGGAGAGAAATCCATCCGGATTTTTCTTCTCGGACTTTTGACACAGGCGCGCGGGTATTCCACCCAACAGGCGTGCATCGGGTGCGCATGCGCTTTGTTTTTCAGTTCTGTCAGCGTGCAGGCGCCATATGCGCCTCTGTCCACATAGGAGGCCGCGCATTTGAACTAAAATTTGCATTGTAATCTCTTGGGTGTGGGGAAAAAACATTTCCCTTGTTAAGAATGATGATATGCATACTCTAAATACTGCACCACTTAGACCCCTCAACTTATAAAGGGGATAATCAAACAAACATAGGCACTTAGGTGGATAAAAATCATTTTCCCTTATTTTGCTTTTTGCCACGTGGATGACTTGCTTTGGTTTATAAATCTAAGTTGAAAATCAATTCTAATCACATCTAAACTCACATTTGGGACCAAAAATTGCAAGTAACAATCGTGAGTATGCTCTTCTCTTGCGCCATCAAGCGATCTTGAGAACCAGAAAAGGATTGCGAAAACGATCTCATCTCTCTTAACAAAAATTTCAAAACTTTTAGGAGAGGACAAAGGCTCTTTTGAGACCCCTCTTAGTTTCATTTTTCAAACATATCCTAAATTTGTAACGGGCCCATACATGCCCACATGTCACAAAAGTAGGATAGTTGTTGCAATTT
>ML806173.1:125432-143450 GCA_009831015.1 Picea engelmannii
CAGAGCCCAACTGGGCATGTAAGCACTCTTAATTTTCTCACCTAGTGACGAATTGGGTGCAAACAGTGTGAAATAAGAAAGCAAGGTTAGAAAAATTGCAGGAAGTTCCAGAGCAGACTTCATAGAAGGAAGATTTACAGAACTTGAACTTTGTTGGGATATCAGAAAAACAAATATTGGCACTTCGCCAGGGAGAAGCAATATGACCGTTGGAGGCATCCCAACCATTAGGCCGATGCTCCAGAACAACTTGAATTGCATTTATGGTCGATAAGATCTCCATTAGACCATTGGGACCGTGCCATAATAGATGGAACCACATTTATTAAGGCAGTCCTACCCATTGAAGGAATCCATTACGATGTTAGATATTCATCCCGTCGAGAATTGCACCAGGAAAACTTTTGCAAACTATGATTATTCGACCCCACAAAGAACTAGTTGCTTTAATGCTCTACCTATTGCGACCTCACGACCCGTTATGTTACATTGAGTATTTGATCACTGACCTGATCTCGAGAATGCATGTTGGGTGAATTAAGAACAATATAGAAATACATCAAAGATATCCTCATAGACCTCATGGCTGAGAAGGTCATGTCCGCAAAATTTCAAGCCTCGTTGACGAGAGGAGTGCAAGAATCCCTGTTGACTACTCATGGATTTAGACCATCCCGAGCTGCAACCGAGAAAAGAACCAAGTAGCATGATGGCTTGGTGAATGCGAAGCTCATCCCATCTATCATGCCTGACTATATCCCGCCTCTGGATGGCACGGTTAGTTATGGACTTCGCGGGAAAGTGAATTGAAGGACTACATATGAACTGGGCAGGTTATCTCATCAACCAGTTAGAACAAGACTGCCGAGAAGCTTAGGATCAGGGCTATGAGTTTTATTTTATTTGGCTACTGATCCTTATCACCTTCATTGTATGGGAGATGCCAGAAGGATCAACCTTCCTTGAAATTGATCCATATGAACCCTTAGCTGCAAAGTTCACCACGCTATGGTACTCGAGCGACATGGCGAAGCAATGGTAGTCCAACACGGTGTTCCACATATAATACCTGTAGTTGAATAGGTCTATTGAGTCTTTCCCTCATATGACGTTGAGCAACCTGCACATGTTGAGACAATTTTTTAAGTTTCGCGCAGATAGACATTTTATTTATATCACTGCGCGCACAGACGAAAATAAAGAAGAGCTCCAATATTACTATAAGCTCACATAGGACATGGAATAAATCACTAAGGAATGGCCTATAGAGTTCCTTATACCAGTCAACCAGACAGAACTGTCCGACCTCGACCTCATTGGAAGTGCTGTGGTTACTTGCGAAGAGTATGATGCACCCAATAATAGAAGAAGGAAGAAGAAGGAGGAGGTACAGAAGCTAAACAACACATCAAAAGAGACCACTTTAGATTCACCTGGAGGAGGAGGAGGTGACGAAGTAGAAAAAGAAGAGGAGAAAGGAGAAGAAGACAAGTAGAAGAAAGGCAAAGTAACACCGCCTAGGGATCCTCTTGATGAAGTTGAGACATCTAAGAAAAGAATGGTTTCCCCCACGAAACCTACTTCACAGAAGAAGTCAAAAGCCACTAAACCACAAATGCAGACTATGTTCATGATGGATAACATCGACGTCATCATTGCTTCTGTGTCATACACCTCGGAGGATATATTGTAGAGAAGTGAAGCAAAACAAGAGACCATGTTTCATAGGATTGAAATAGAGTTTAAAATGGTACAAAAATCCCTCTACTCTAGTTACATAGTGTCTACTGCACCTCCATCATTAGAAGGAACAAATTTGGGAGATGAACCTGCCTAGCTATGCAGAATAACAAATGCGACTGAAGCTCGCCTTCATCATATCCAAGAGGAAAAAGAGCAGGCCATAGAGGCCCTGAAGCAAGCACAAGAGGAATCCATAGAGCAATGTCAGTTTGCGCAGTAGGAAAAAGATGACATCCAAGCCAAGTTTGCAAAGGATAGAGCGCAGATCTAGAAGGAGAAAGAACAACTGCTCAAAGAGCAGATTGGATTTAAAGAAGAATTCACTAGAGCACTTCGCTATGTGACGGGCTTAGAATAGATGGAAGAATACCCAGTAGAGGACCAAGTGGTGAAACTTGTTGAAGCCATTCAACAACTCCAATAGAGGGTAGCAGAAATGGAGTAACAAGACGTGCCAAGCACCCTGCACAAAGTGCGAGACCAGAGAGAAGAAACTGCCCAGAGCGTAGTCCAGAGAATCAAGGCATTGGCCTTAGAATGTAAACAAATCAACAGTCGAAGTGCACAAACTTACGAGCACCTTGTAGAGGACCCTGAACTAAGGACACTGGAGTCACATCTTCAGGAGGCAAAGAAGCAAGTAACAATAGTGAAAGCGCAATTGAAGCCACTATCAGTGGTTGAGAGGATGAAACGATACCAAGAATAGTGCATAGTTCAGCAACAAGTCCATGCCATACAGAGCAAGGTTATGGAAGTGAGTCAACAACTCCAACTAGTACAGGATGCAACTTGCATATTTTTTTAGGAATTTGAAGGATGCAGTGCAGATCTAGAATAAGTGGTCACCACAGTGGAACAATGCTTGGAAGGAATTGTAATGGAGAATACTATTCAGGAGTTCACATAGAAGGAGGCTCTAGCGAAGCAACAGGTTGAGTCAGCTCGAGCCAAGCTTGAGGCATTTGAGGCAGAGTTACCTAGATCAAAGTGACTAGGGATGAGTAACAAGTGAGTGTTGGGGGCCTGTTGGACCTTGACCAAGTTTTGGAGAACCTTGTTCATGTTTGACCATTTTTAGGACTTCGATAGGCTGGTCAAAATTAGAGTGCAAGGTGAAGCAGAGATTGCAGGATTTCAGCCCCTTTTTAGGGAAATTTTGGGTTTAGGGTTTATGTAACGGGTATGGGATGTCAGGCCATGGGTTTAACCATGTTTAGGACCTTTTGTAATGTATAAATAGAAAGCTAGGCGATGTAAGTAGAGAGATAGTGGGGGATATGTGATAAAGAGACACATGTCATGTTGTGCTAAGTGCAAGTGATGTTAGTAGTTGGATCTATGTGATCAAGCTAGCTTTGTGCATACTATGTGTTGAGAACTTGCACGGTCGAGTGCAAGTAATTGTAAGAATGACTCTGTGCTTGAACCTAGCTTGGGGAAGGAGGATATGGTGAGGTGCACGCATATCTCCTATCCTATGTTGAGTTAGTATGTGGCTCGGTGCATGTAAGGAGATTGACATAAGATAATAAAGAAGAAGAAGAATTGGTGCACGTAGCCCCACACTGGGGTGAACCACGTATATCATGTGTTATGGTTGCTTTGTGATTTATGGTTGTTGTGTGATTGTTGTGATTTATGCTTAGTGTTGTGATTTGTTTGTTAGATGTATCTGATATAATAGCTTAGTGCTTAGTAATGTGAATGAATTCTAGATATGATCTATTTCTATATGCTAAGTGCTTGGATGTGTTATATATAGTTGAGTACTACGTTGTTCTGTAACTAGGGTTTTCTCCCGCGATGTGACTAAGGGTTGAATATTAATGAAGGTTAACAACTACGTGCTCTGTTAAGTACCGTGATAAAAAATATATGTCCCAGCTAGGTTGTAGACACTTGAGTCCTGCAACCACCCCTACCTCTACCTCGGGTTATACTTCATCTGCCTCACAGGTGTTACCAAAGGGGCTGGTAGTTAGGGTTTTTTTGGTGTGTTGTTGAAGCATAAAACCCTGGGTCTACCCTGTGCACAACAAATGGTTTCATTGCCAGGACTGAAACTCTGATTGTTTGGAACTGAAGTAAAGAAAAGAGAAGATCTGTGCGTAGATTTTCTGTTGTAGTGCACAATATTCTACTTGATTGTGAATCTCTGTGCTAAGAAAGAAGTTTGATCTCAAGAAAAGAGGTAAGATCTTAAATCTTTTTGCTCTGAGAAAGGTAAGATAAGTAAAAAAAATTGTTTCGAAAGAATGAATCTAGGTATGTTTGATAGATTTTGTTCGAATCTGAAAACTAGGGCACAACTAGAATAAAGAAGATTTGATATGAGTAGATATGATAGAAGTAATGAAAGATATGTTATTCTTATGCATAGAAAGATTGTTTGGACTAACAAATGGATGCAGGATCCTAGAAATAATTTCTTGCAGGTTAGTGACTATAATCCCAATGTTGAGTACATTAAAGGTTGGGTATCATTTAAGAGAAAGAGAGGATTAACTCTTTGTTACAGTTGCAGAAGACCGGGCCATCTTGCTAAGGAATTCCCTAGTAGAAGTCCTAGTTGTCTTTGTTGTAAATCTATGGACCATGAAGTTTTGAATTCCCCTAGAATGATTGCTAAAGTTGAAAAGAACAATATGAGACAAGAAAACCATGAGACAAGCCAGGAAACTGAGGATATGATAGAACCTAAGAAAGAATCAGAGACTATATTATTACATATGAAAGAAACCCTGAATGATCACAGAGACATCAACTTATCACAAATCTTAAAAGAAAAGAAGTGCATAGAAACAAGAATAGGAGACTTCGACATAGACTGTGTTCTGGATGAGGAAACACAGGTGAATATTATGACAGAAAGAACTTGGCAAATTTTGGGAAAGCCTGCTATGGTTCCTTCATTGGGAGGAATAGGATTCTTTAGAGGGAAGATGATAATCCTATGTGGAAGACTTACCGAGATACCTATAAGTGCACATGGCACTTCGACAAAGGAAGAATTTGAGTTCATTAAGTTTTTTGAGAACACTGCCCCATTTGCTATTTTGCTAGGAAATACCTATATTGAGAAAGATCAAATACGAAGGAAACAAGAAGAGGAAGATCTAGAACAAAAAAAGAAAGAATTAAGAAATTTCATGGCTAGGAGAATATCACACTTATTGGAAGAACAAGAGGACTAGTTGAATCTACTGAGGACCAGATATTTGGATGTTGAAGTTGAAAGAACATAGGAAGACTTGAAACACCTGTCTGTATAAGAGAACAGGGTGCCTACTCCAGAAAGAAAATAAGTATTACCCTTGAACGACCCGCAACAGTGCGAAGTTACTATGCTAAGAGCAGATAAAAAGAATTATGGAAAGAGGAAACCAGTGACTCAAATCACAAGGAAGAAAGCCAGAAATATCAACAAGAAGAAAGCAAGGTTAGCAATATTGTAGGAAGTTCCAGAGTGGACTTTGTAGAAGGAAGGTTTACAAAACTTGAACTTTGCAGGGATAGTCGAACATTGAAGATTGGCACTTCACCATGGTGAAGAAATATGACTGTTGGAGGCGTCCCAACTATTAGGCCGAAAATCCAGAACAACTCAAACTGCATTTATGGCCGATAAGATCGCCATTAGACTATTGGGACCACACCATAACAGATGGAACCAAATTGATTAAGGTGATCCTACCCGTTGGAGGAATCCATTACAATGTTATCTATTCATCCCATTGAGCATTACACCGAGAAAACTTTTGAAAACTATGATTAGTCGACCCCGCTGAGCACTAGTCACTTTCATGCTGTACCTATTGCGACCTCACCACCCGTTATGTTACATTGAGTATTTGATCACCGAAATGATCTCGAGCGTGCATGTCGAGTGACTTCAGTGCACTAGAGAAATCCATCGAAGAGATCCTCATAGATATTATGGATGAGAAGGTCATGTCTACAACAGTTCAAGCCTCGTCAATGAGAGGAGTTCCATCATCCCCATAGAATACTCGTGGATTTGGACCATCCCGAGCCGCAACCAAGAAAAGAACCAAGTATCGTGATGACTTGGTGAATGAAAATCTCATCCCATCTATCCTGCTAGACTATATCCCACCTCTGGCTAGCATGGTTAGTCATGACAATGTCCCGAGGGAATTCTACTACACCTTGATTACTAAAAACCTCCCGAAGGGGATACGCGTAGATGGACCACAACTAGGATAGATAATGATGTTGAAGATCAGTGAATTCAACTTGGGAGACTGTAAGAACCTTGGAATGCTTGCACCACATAATTATTTTACCAAGACAAAGGGGAAGAAGATGAAGATCATCCCCCAACCATGGACCATGGACATCACGAGGTTCACTACCTGAATGTAATGAAGATACCACACTTTGGAAGGCATCAGGAGGTTAATGGGTGCATTACAATCCTTCTATCATGCTTGCATGGAGGTTATCTGTAGCTAGACAGACGCATCACCGTAGATTTGACGGTGATCTATCGGATCACCAGATTAAGCATGCAAGGACCAGACCTGTTAGCACTAGAGGTCACCCCTGGATTGTAGTAGAGATAAGCCTGATACCCATCAGAGTTTTATATTTCACAGGTTGGTTTTATATGAGGTCAAACGGGTGAAGACTCAAGATGATATCATTTTAACTCAGAAAAATAGGCCAGAAATGCATGGGGATGTGAGGGCCACAACTAACTTCAGTCAGGAAAATGAGTTTAAATGTGAGAAGAGGGAAGAATTAATGAGAAAGGTGAATGAGACTGCTATGGGCATCAAGCCTTCTAGTATCTCGGAGAAGAAAAGCTCAGACTCAAGATCACTCTTGAGCTCAAGCTTTAGACACTGCAATATGTCTAAATGACACAACTGTAGTAGAAGAATGATCAAACCTCCATCATCCTGCACATAAAATGAATCGACTGGATCTTCCATGTCCGATCCATCTAGTTTAAGAGGGAAAAGACAACACAGGGAACTGATTAAAACCGATCACAATGCAACTATAATCAAACCTACATTATAACATCATAACAATCCTCAGTTGGATCATCCATACCCAAGTGTTTCAACAAAGCTGAACAAAGAGATGGAAAGAAATTGAATTCTATTGATCTGATAGTCTCAAATCAAAATACACAACCAGAGCTTCATCAAAAAATTTACAATCGGGAGCCTAGCTCAACCATCGACCTTTACAAAATATAAAAACTGAGTACATATACCAAGAAATTCTAACAACCCCCCTAGGGACACAATCTGACCACTACCTTTAAAGCTTTGTGTTTCCTCCTTCTTCTATCAGAATGCACAAGTTTTCCTTTGTCATACACAAATTTAAGACAGTATGGGCTTTGTGAGAAAATACATCTACAAAGGAGCTCTAGGCTATCAGCCTGTCGCCATGACCATTCTTCCATGCTTTCCATTAATGGAGTGATATGAGGTTTCAACCACAAACCCTCATTTTCATTAACTTATTTCATCGGGATCAGGATGAGCCATGACACCCATGAATGCTCTAAGCAGTGCCCATGACTTCTTCAAAATGATCTCGGCGCCTCAGGCCATGCTGCTTTTCTTCTTCATTTAACACTGGTGCTCTTGGTATTTTGGTATGGCTCCCCTCTATCATTCCAATATTGCATGTGAACTTGGGCTGTGACATGGAGCTTACATCCAAAGGTTCTTTCGGGACTTTTCCTTTCAGGAATCTTCACTCCAACCTGATTCTAAGCTCGCAATACCCGACCCCGTGAAAAATCCTTTCAAATTGACAATCAGTCGTGCTTGGGAATTGACGACCATGATTATTTCCCTGAAAACATGATCCACCGTCTATGTGATGAGTGCTAGCCCATTTTATGGACCTACTTCCCTCATGACCAAGCATTGAGACCATGGGCCCCATTCATGGGCATTTCACGATTTCGTGTTTTGGGAATATTGCACCATGCTCCTCTTCTGAAAACCTGATCCGCAAAATCATGAACCTGTTGATATGGCGCCAGATGTCCCTCTGAAATGGAAGACCAAGATCATTTCGGGACTTCATGCTTCGTGATTCTTCAAGACTCTACCCTCTTACTTTCCCGACTCATGAATTCGTGAAAAGCTGATCCAACGGTCCAGATGTCTCCTTTGATCAACGACTGCGATATTTTCACGATTTTTCATTTCGCAAGTTCTGATGACTTTTCCCTTTGACCGATCCATCTAAAAAAACTACAAAATGCTAATCTTGCACCACAATTAAGACTTTGCTCGTCCCTTGATCTCGAGCCTTTTCCCTGGCACTATACTTCGAGCAACTTTCGGATCCTGAATACCTGCGAACCGCTGATCTAATTTGTCTGATGGATACGACAACAAAGACTAAGCCTGTGCTTGATGGATTTTCGTTGACCAGATATGCATGCCTTTTCACAATCGCACCCCAACTTTTAGATGAAATAAATTTGTGGGTTTTTAAGCCCACCTCTTACGCAATTGGGCACCCAATGACCAACTCCTAAGGGAAAACACCCCCTTACCAATATATGTGCTAACATTAGGCTACAGGGGGGATAGAGCCCTCCCTGTGAGGCTCTAAGATCTCCTTTTGCAGTTCCAGTCACCTTCTGTTGGGCTATGGAGTCGAGCTCAAAACACCCTACTGAGGAATAAAAGACAATAAGTAAAAGATGAAAATAAACACACATGCTCCAAGGAGCTTATTTCTATACAATCCTAAACTAATTGATTTTTACATAGTGCTAGGTGAAAGAAAACTTCCACCATATCCATTCAAGTAACTTCCTAACTAGAAAATCCTTCACTCTATCAATGTTTGATAATAGATAATGCAACTGTAACAACAGAATGGTCACATCCTTCAACTTTCCTCCTAATTTTGAGATCAGGATAAAGTTGGGTGGCTTCAAAACATGAAGGAAATACAACTCCATGTATTCCTTCATAGGCTCATAGGCCAAGCGGTAAAATCCAAAAAATTGGTAACAGGAAGTCTTCTCTGCTACACAACTGCTCACACATTATCGAATGTCCCTAGAAAGTGCAGATGGGTGAGAGGTTGATTCAGGATGACTTCTCCCAGAAGATGGTTGCTCACTAATAGGCTTTGGACAGGAGATACACTGCCCCTTATGTCTCTCTTCTGGTTCTTCTTCTTGGCTCTCCCAAGGGTCATATTCATAATTATCATAAAGAGGACCCATGGGAAAGATCTGTTCTTCATCATGCTACTCAGGATGTCTGATTTCCTCATGGAAAATTTCTTTAATGAATAGAGGATAAGGCTCTGCTGTATGTTCGTGGAAATCTTGCATATCCAACTCATGATCTGATTCGTAGCTATCATATATAGGTTGGCTTATCCCCATGCTATCAAAAAGTGATTTAGGTTCTGTTACTCTTCATAAGAATAATCATCAAAGCTAGGTGAGCACAAAAATCCATCTTGAAAAAATGGAATGATCTCCCGATCCTTCTTTTCAATCCCAAATGTAAACACATCATGGGAAATATTGTGAATAAAAAGAGAAAAATACTCTTCCACACTGGCTTCTTCCTTTAAATATGAGAAAATAGGTTCATTAGGGGCATAAACTAATTCCTCTACAACTATGAAATCTTCATTATCATCCTCAGTAGATATTCCAAGAACATCTGTCTCAAGGACTGGAAAATCCTTTGTGCCTTCTTTAGATTCCAACCTTTCTAGTTGGGTAGAGAGAGATTTTACCAGTTCCATTACTTCACCTAAAGCATCTTCATCTTCCTCATGGTCCTCATCCTCACAGTATTCATTAGACACAACCATATCTTGATCATGGCCTTCACATTCCTCACAACAATTATGATAGATTAACTCAGAGGAATAATACCTTTGACAATGCCTATTAAAGGCTACATGAAACTTCTCCAGGGAGGAGATGCTAGTAGGGGGTAAAGAATGATACGATTCATGATCATCCCCTGCTAATGAGAACATGAATTTTTTTAATAATACATCCTCATGATGTATCTCCCATTGATGCATGAGTTCATGAAACTCCTGGAGGTGCTGAGAAGGGTTTTCCTCTTTAAGCTCTTCAAATATGGGCAAAAAATCAACCCACTCAACGATAGTAGGAACGACGTTAGGAAAACTAGGAACATCAAAAAAATTAAAAGGATAAAACCTTTGAGCCAAGAGTTTTTCCATTTCGAACTAGTGGAGTTGCCAATTGATCCTTTAATCATGGATTCGCCAGGTGAATGACATGAAGTAGGAGTGTGTCTGGCCTTTGTTCACCATCAAAGACCAGATCTGATCATTGTGTTCTTCTAGGGAGCTACCAGGTGTAGCTAGAAGCACTCACACTGAAACATCAGAGTCGACATAGTGGATTCGCCTCAGTGGAGTTGCAAGGTGCAAGCACAATCTTCAAAGGTTTTGACGTCTGATGCACCTTCAGAATAAGAAGTTCGTTATCATTCTACCTAGGGAAAATCTTCAATTCATCCCCGAGAACGGTGCCATAAATGTTAGCACCAAAGGTCACCCCTGGATTGCGGGAGAGGTAATCCCGATACCCATCAGAGTTTTATATGTCACAGGTTGGTTTTATACGAGGTCAAATGGGAGAAGACTCAAGATGATATCATTTTAACTCAGAAAACTAGGCCATAAATGCACAAGGAAGTGAACACCACAACTAACTTCGGTCAGGAAAATGAGTTTAAATGTGAACAGAGGGAAGACTTAATGAGAAAGGTGAATAGACTACTATGGGCATCAGGCCTTCCAGCAGCTCAAAGAAGAAAATCTCCAACTCAAGATCACTCTTGAGCTCAAGCTTCAGACACTGCAATATGTCCAAATGACACAACTGCAACAACAGAATTATCAAACCTCCATCATCCTGCAACTACAACGACTTGACTGGATCTTCCATGCCCATGCCATCTAGTGTAAGAGGGAAAATTAAACATAGGGAACTGAGTAAAACTGATCACGATGAAACTATAATCAAACCTACATTATAACAACATAACAATCCTCGGTTGGATCATCCATACCCGAGTGTTTCAACATAGATGAACAAAGAGATGGAAAGAAGATGAATTCTATTAATTTGACAGTCTCAAATCAAAATACACAACCAAAGCTTCATCAAAAACTTTACAATCGGGTGCCTATCTCAACCACCGACCTTTACAAAATATAAAAATTGAGTACATATACTAAGAACTGCTAACGCCCCCCTAGGGACACAATCTGACCACTGCCTTCAAAGCTTTGTGTTTACTCCTTCTTATGTCAGACTGCACAAGTTTTCCTTTGTCAGAAACAAATTTAAGATAGTATGGGCTTTGCAGGAAAATACATCTATAAAGGAGCTCTAGGCTGTCATCCTACTGCCATGGCAATTCTTCCATGCTTTCCATTAATGGGGTGATACAAGGTTTCAACCACAACCCCTCATTTTCATTAACTACTTTCATCGAGATAAGGATGAGCCCTGACACCCATGAATGCTCTAAGCACTTCCCATGACTTCTTCAAAACTATCTTGGTGCCTCGGGCCATGCTAATTTTCTTATGCATTTAACACATGCGCTCTTAGTTTTTTGGTGCGGCTCCCCTCTATCATTCCAATATTTCATGTGACCTTGGGCCGCGACCTAGAGCTTAGATCCAAAGGTGCTTTTGGGTATTTTCCCTTCGAGAGTCTTCACTCCAACCTGATTCCAACCTTGCAATGCCTGACCCCATGAAAAATCCTTTCATATTGATGATTAGTCGTGCTTGGGAATCGACGAACACGGTTATTTCCCTGAAAAACATGACATGTCGGCTATGTGATGAGTGCCAGCCCCTTTTCTGGAGATGTTTCCCTCATGAGCAAGTGTTGAGACTGTGGGCCCCATTCCTAGGTGTTTCACGATTTCACGTTTAGAGAATCTTGCACCATGCTCCCCTTCTGAAAACTCGATCTGCCAAATCGCGAACTTGTTGATATGGCGCCATGCGTCCCTCTGAAATGGATGACCAAGATCATTTTTGGAATTTCCGCTTTGCGAGTCTTCAAGACTCTACCCTCTTACTTTCTCGACTCACGAAATCAAGAAAAGTTGATCTAACAGACCAGATCTCTCCTTTGATCAACGACTGCGATCGTTTCCCGATTTTAGATTTTGTGTGTTCTGATGACTCTTCCCTTTGACCTCTCCATCTTGAAAAACCAATAAATTATAATCTTGTTCCACGATTAAGAATTTTCTCGTCCCTTGATCTCGAGCCTTTTCCCTGGCACTATACTTCGAGCAACTTTTGGATCCCGAATACCCGTGAACCATCGATCTAATTTGTCTGATTGATCCGACAGTTGAGATTGAACCTATGCTTGATGGATTTTTGTCAACCATATATGCATGACTTTGCACAATCATGCCCTGAATTTTAGATGAAATACATTTGTGGGTTTTTAAGCCCACCTCTTATGCAATTGGTCACCCAATGACCAACGCCTAAGGGAAAACACCCCCTTACCAATATATGTACTAACAATACCCACAAGAATTTTATCCAGGGAAGGTTGGGGATCATGCCCTGGCAAAAAAAATTAAATATACCTATGGCGATGTGGAGAAGGGGAAATGAGGCTACAAGGTATCCTCCATTTAGAATGGTGCAGTGTGCCTAGCCTGCCAGTTGATCGATGGTAAGTTAGTAAGGGAGAATAGACCCACGTAAGTCACAAGGTTCATTGTGGACCTCACTGGAAAGTGCATTGAAGGAATAGAGATGAACTGGGTGGGTTATCTCGTCAACCAGTTAGAACAAGACTACCGCGAAGCTCAGGATCAAGGCTATGAGTTTTATTTTAGTTGGCTACTTATCCTCATCACCTTCATTGCTTGGGAGATGTCAGAAGGAGAGACCTTCCCTGTGATTGAGCCATATGGACCCTTAGCTATGAAGTTCACCATGCTCTGTTACTCGAGATACATGGAGAAGAAATGGAAGTCCAACGTGGTATTCCACATCTACTACCTACAATTGAAGAGGTCTATTGAGTCTTTCCCTCATATGATGCTGAACACCTTGCACAGGGTCAAACCATTTGTGAAGTTTCACGTAGATAGACATTTTATTTATATCACTATGCGTGCAGAAGAAAATAAAGAAGAGCTCCAATCTTACTATAAGCTCACAGAGGAGGAAATGGAAGAAATCACTAAGGAATGGCCTGCAAAGTTCCTTATACCAGTCAACTAGGTAGAACTGTCTGACCTCATCGGAAGTCTTGTGGTTACTCGCGAAGAGTATGATGCACCCAAAAGTAGCAGAAGGAAAAAGAAGGAAGAGGTACAGGATATGAAAATAACATCAGAAGTGACTGCTTCAAATTCACCTGGAGGAGGAGGAGGTGACGAAGTAGACAAAGAGGAAGAGAAAGGAGAAGAAGACAAGAAGAAGCAAGGAAAGGTAACACCGCCTAGGGATCCTCTTGATGAAGTTGAGACATCCAAGAAAAGAAAGGTTTTCCCCCACGAAACCTACATCGAAGAAGAAGTCAAAAGCCACTAAACCACAGATCCAGACATAATGCTCACGGTGGATGACATTGACATCATCATTGTTGTCCTGTCAGACACCTCAAAGGATATCTTACAGAGAAGTGAAGAAAAATAGGAGACCATGTTTGATAGGATTGAAACAGATCTGAAAGGGGTACAACAAGCCCTCTACTCCAGCCGTGCAATGTCTATTGTGCCTCCGTCATTAGAAGGAATGGGGTTGGGAGATGAACCATTCCAGCTATGCAGAATAGAGGATGCAACCGAAGCTCATCGTCATCGTATCCAGGAGGAAAAAGACCAGGCCACAGAGGCCCTGAAGCAAGAACAAGAGGAATCCATAAAGAAATGTCGAATCCAGCCCGAGTTGTGCAACAGGAAAAAGACAACATCCAAGTCAAGTTTGTAGAGGATAGAGCATAGATCCAGAAGGAGAAATAACAGTTGATCACAGAGCAGATTGGAGTTAAAGAAGCAGTCACTAGAGTACTTTACTCTGTGATGGGATTAGAATAGATGGAAGAAGACCCAGTAGAGGACCAAGTCACGAATCTTGCTGAAGCCATTCAACAACTCCAATAGAGGGTAGAATAACTGGAGTTACAAGCCGTGCCAGGCATCCCATAGGAAGTGCAATACTAGAGAGAAGAAACTTACCAGAGCGCAGTCTAGAGAATCAAGGCATTGGCCTTAGAATGTAAACATCTAAGCAGTTGAAGTGTGTGGACTTACGAGCACCTTGCAGAGGACCTTGAACTAAGGACACTGGAGTCACAACTTTAGGAGGCAAAGAAACAAGCAACATCAGTGCAAGCATAGTTGAAGCCACTTTCAGTGGTCAAGAGGATGAAATGATCCCAAGAACAACACACAATTCAACAACAAGTCCATGCCATACAAAGTAAGGTTATGGAAGTGACTCAGTGACTCCATCCAGTACAGGATGCAACTTGCATAATTTTTGAGGAAATTGAAGGACGAGGTGCAGAGCTAGAACAAGTGGTCACCATAGTGGAACACTGCTTGGAAGGACGTGTTACAGAGAAGACTATTCAAGAGTTTAGCAAGCAAGAGGCTCTGGCAAAGCAACAGGTCGAAGCATCCTGAGCCAAGCTCAATGCATTTGAGCCAGAGTTACCCAAATCAGAGTGACTCAGGACAAGTCACAGGTGAGTGTTGGGGGCCTATTGGCCCTTGACCAAGTTTTGGAGAACCTTGTTCACATTTTACCATTTTTGGGACTTCGACGGGCTGGTTGAAGGTAGAGCACAAGGTGAAGTGGAGATCACGGTATATCGACCACTTTTTAGGGAATTTTTGGGTTTAGGGTTTATGTAACAGGTATGGGATGTCGGCCCATGGGTTTACCCATGTTTAGGCCCTTTTGTAATGTATAAACAGAAATCTAGGTGATGTAAGTAGAGAGCTAATGGGGGCTGTGTAATAAAGAGACACATGTGATGTTGTGCTAAGTGCAAGTGATGTTAGTAGTTGGATCTATGTGATCAAGCTATCTCTGTGTATACTGTGTGTTGAGAACTTGCATGGATGAGTGAAAGTAATTGTAAGAATGACTTTGTGCTTGAACCTAGCTCAGGGAAGGAGGATTTGGAGAGGTGCGCGTAGATCTCCTATCCTATGCGGAGTTATTTTGCGGCTCTATGCATGTAAGGAGATTGACAGAAGATAAGAAAGAAGAAGAAGAGTTGGTGGATGTAGCCCCACACTATGGTGAACCACGTATATCCTGTGTTATGGTTGCTTTGTGCTTTATGGTTGTTATGTGATTGTCATGATTTATGCTTAGTGTTGTGATTTGTTTGTTAGATGTATCTGATATAGTAGCTTAGGGCTTAGTAATGTGAATGAATGCCAAAACTAATCTATTTCTATATGCTAAGTGCTTGGATGTGTTAGATCTAATTGATTACTGCGTTGTTCTGTAACTAGGGTTTTGACCCATGATGTGACTAAGGGTTGAATATTGATGAAGGTTAAATGCTAAGTGCTCTGTTAAGTACCATGATCACAGATCTATGTCCCAGCTAGGTTGTAGACACTTTAGTCCTGCAACCATCCCTACCTCTACCTCAGGTGAGACTTCATTTGCCTCATAGGTGTTGCCGAAAGGGTCGGTAGTTAGGGTTTTGTTGGTGTGTTCTTGAAGCGTTGAACTCTAGGTCTACCCCATGCCCAATAGTTCTAAAAGAATTTTTTTAGTATAGGTAGGATCTTGAGGGTAGGCATCGAAATAACCCCTTGTGATCAGGTTCTTATATTTTGAAACAATAGAATTTGAGAATAGGGATCTTTCAAATCCTCCAATTCAAGTGTTCATATACCATAAGTTAGGGAGATACCCATGAAGGGTCAAAGGCCAAGGTCCGGTTGTTCAGCACATCCCCCCTTGAGTCACCCAACTCTTGTGAGGGTATCCATCCTGTGACCCATTTCTTAGGCCAAAAATCTAAATTTCTCACTTTGCCCGAGGTAATTAATGGTCAAACATAGGATATCTACCCAGGTGGAAGTTGTGGGCTGCAATCAAACCTTCATCGGATTTTGTGTGGATATTGGGAAACATCGTCAACTCTTTCGAGATATGCACCCTCTACCCCTCATTATAACTGATTAATTCAACCTTCACTAGTTCCTATTTCGGTGGATTCATAACCCAATGCTGAGTGCTATTGAAAGGCCCAGTGCTAAATTGAGAGGAAGGATGATAGGTATTTTAGGACACGAGAATTTTTTTTTGTTTCCCCCCCACACGGAAAAAATCCACCTATCCACATTCTTGTTTACTTTACAGTTGATTTTTGTATGATGTTCATTTGATTACATGCAATTGTGAGTTATACTACTTTTTATGAAGGTCAAAATCTCTCATTCATTTATTTATCTCTTGTCACCATTTTCACACATTCACTTTGCTAGTCGAAACCACAGGGGAAACACATAATCCCCATCATTCTAGATGCTTGCAGAACCTTCCTCCTATTCTAGGAGGAGTCCCTAGTGTCCCTGACTCACCAGCTCAACCATATCACACCCCAGTGAGTGCTACTGTATTGGGATTATCTTTTCTTGGTTCCACTTTTCTTGGGTCAAATACCCAAGGCAATCCATCTACTGGTTCTCCTTCACAAGGAGGCGGGGGTCAAACTTATTCTCAAGGGAGAAGTACAAACCCACCAAATCCCTCTCAAGGGATAGGTCCATTACCACACACACAATGGCTGGAATTAATCCTCCACCAAATCCCCCTATGCCATACTTGGCATCCCTCAACATTCTTGATTTAACCAAATTCACGAATGATCCCATTTTGCATGATGCTACTTTTCCCAATATGCCTACCGAATTTCCTTCAGATACCCCAAATTTTGAAGGGAAACCAGGGGAAGATCCCACCAACTATGTTATGACCTTCCACTTATGCTTCTCTTCAAACAACATCATGGATGATTCCATCCACTTGAGGTTATTTCAAATAACTCTCATGCGTTCATCAGCCAAATGTTATGTGGAAACAAAATCAGGGTCCCATGTGACCTTTGAATCAATGGCCAATGCCTTTTTTTCCTTTTTTCCAATTACCAGTTTGTCATGAAACTTGCTTAGAACTTCTCTTTGAGTTCAAAAAAACCACTGCTATCCATATCACCAACCACACCCATGAATGGAGTCAACAACATAGTTTGTGTAAAGCATAAACCACAAAAGAACATCTTGACTGGTTTCTTAAATCGCTCGTCCCTATGATTGCAAAGGATGTAGATTCCTCTTTTCCTAAATCGGAAGAGGAAGCCATAAACAAAACCCAATAATTCGACCTCATATATGCCCAATCAGGCTACTTGCACACAATATTTCTTGATGCACCAAGACCCATACCATTTGGCCAAGCCAAACCTAGGATGTCCCACGCTGCAGATGGGTTGATTGGTTCTATGACACACCTTAACCCTTATGGCCACCCATCACCTACTTATGGTGAAAATCAATATCCACAACCATATGGAGGGACGCCTTATTTATCTCCTCCCATGCACCAACAATCATATCCTATTTCTCCCTCTCAGCCGTTGGAGGGACTCCCACCGGTACCCTAGATGCATCTAGTCTCTCAATCCAATATGGGTCCACACCCAACCACCACATATAACCCCAACAGTAGTGGAAGTACTTCAACTTCATATACTGTAGAAATTTCGATACAAATTAATGTATTATTGCGATTCTCCTGATCTAACAATTACCGCAACTTGTTAAATACAGAATCGCTTCTACTATTATTGTGGAAGCAATTTAAACCACGATCACAACCACAATGCACAAAGTGAAATATCAATAACACATAACACAAAAGTTTTACCGGGAAAGCGTAAAGCTAAAAACCCAACTATCATATATTATGTATATCATGAATCATGAAACAATCTCATACAAAGCTCTAATCCAAGAGCTCTCAGTACAATCGTCTCACACTGTCATACACAAATTAGCAAATACATGCGCCAATTTCTGTGTCCAGACAGCTTGCCTCCTCTGCACAAACTCTGCAATCCGAATTCTCACAATGAATCGAATGAATCGTTTGCACATGCTCATAAGCATATCCACTGCATGTGTGAACAAATCACAACTGATAGCCAACTGTCCCTTTCACCTGTTATCT
>ML806174.1:5857-28264 GCA_009831015.1 Picea engelmannii
CAATCATCATTTCAATTCGGTATCCATGTACCAACAACTTAACATCAAAGTTTTCAAGTTAGAAATAGATCTCATAATATCCCATAATTCCATTTCGACACCCATTCATAAAATTATCATTTACCAAATAGATTACATCATATCCAACATCATTCTAATAGCATTTAAACCTTCATAGGATTCACATTCACACAATATGTCACATCATAGACATCATCATCAATAACATTTAATCATTCAGAAAATTTACATTCACATAGTAGATCGCATTATATCCATCATCATCAATAATATTTAATCATTCATAAAAGTCCATATGTCTTAAAAGTTTAAGTGTATCATTTAACAGTTTCATTGTGAATAGAAAATAAAGTATATAGGCCTCAGGTAATCCTAGATGTCTAAGTCAAAAGGTGGTGTTACATACACCCCACCTCCGAGAAACATGTTCTCGAGGTGGTCAAAAAAGTGAGGGATAGTCTCGTCGTAGTATCTCGGCGTCTTCCCAAGTAGCAGATCCTGGACTATACTTGTCCCATTGGACCTTAACTTGGTCTACTAGACAGTTCCTGAGCTGTCGAACTCTACTGTCCAATATGCGTAATGGTTCTACCGTGAGAGATCCCACGTCCGATACCTGCAATTCCTTCCAATTTAATTTATGTGATTCATCAACAACATAATGACATAAAATAGATACATGAAAAACATTATGAGTTTTATGCAAGTGGGGTGGCAGTATGAGACGATAGGCAACGGGTCCAATTTTCTCTTAGATTCTGAATGGTCCTATAAATCGAGGTGACAACTTTGTCCCCTTCCCGAACCGTATGGTACTCTTATTAGGCCTGATATGAATGAAAACCTGGTCTCCCACAACATAACTTCGGTCGGTCCTGTGTGCATCCGCATAACTTTTCTACCTATCTTGTGCTTCCTTTAGTCTCTGCCTAATCTGAATCACCTGTTTCTCCATCTCCTGAATCAATTTTGGCCCAACTTTTACTCGGTCTTCTAGTCTTTCCCAACTCAACGACATTTTGCATGGTCTTCCATACAGAGCTTCGTAGGGTGGCATTCCGATGGAGCTATGGAAACTTTTATTGTAGGCAAACTCTACCAAAGGTAGGTACTTCTCCCACTGGGTTTGATTATCCATGACATACATCCTGAGCATGTCTTCCATGACTTGATTTACTCTCTTGGTTTTCCCATCTGTTTCAGGATGATAAGTTGTGCTTAAGTTCAACTGAGTCCCCAACGCTGACTGCAAACTTGTCCAAAACCTAGAAGTGAATCTGGAGTCCCTATCTGAAATGATCTTCTTAGGTATCCCGTGCAAACGGATAACCTCGCTTACAAACACATGTTCCACATCAGTGACATTGTAAGTGTCTCTAACCAGAATAAAATGAGCACTCTTGGTCAACTTATCAACTATCACAAGAATGGAATTATGTCTATGAGATGTGAGCGGCAACCCCACAACAAAATCCATAGAGATGAATTCCCACTTGGACATAGGAACATCATGTGGTTGTAGGAGGCTTGCCGGGTGATGGTGGTTGGATTTCACTTGTTGACACTCTAGGCACTTGGTGACGAAATGGACTACATCGCGCTTCATGCCTAGCCAGAAGAAAAGATTCCTCATGTATGCGTACATCTTCTTCACACCCGGATGCACACAATAAAGTTCTCTATGGGCTTCCTTTAGTATGATGCTTCGAATATCCCCATCTTCAGGGATGTACATCCTTCCCCGATATCTCAATACTCCGTCTGCTTCCTAACTATATCCTTCATACTTTGGGTCTAACTGCCTCCCACTCTGGAGTTTTGAAGTAACCTTAAATACCAACTGTCTTCTTAGAGTTGCGTCAACACATGTTCTCTCAAATTGACTTTTAAGGGTATCAAGGAGAAGACACGTGGTCTCCTGCTCAAGGCATCTGCGACCACATTTTCCTTTCCCTTGATGTATGAAATACCAAAATTGTACTCACTCATAAACTCACTCCATCGCCTTTGTCTGGCATTTAGATCCCTTTGAGTGAAGAGATGTTTTAAACTTTGATGGTCCATTTTGAGCTCAAAGTTTCGCCCCACAAGATAGTGCCTCCAAAGTTTCAGAGCTAGCATTACAACTTCCAACTCTAAATCATGAGTCGCGTATATCTCTTCGTGTTTCTTCAACTTCCTTGATGCATAAGCTATCACTCCTCCATCCCGCATTAGCATGGCCCCCAACCTTTGCTTCGAGGCATCCGTGCAAACTGTGAAGTCCTTTTCCATATCCGACACTCGTAGAATTGGAAAACTAGTAAGTAACCTCTTAAGCTTAATGAATGCACTATCACATTCTTCTGTCCATTCATACTTGACCCCCTTGCGCTGCAAAGTGGTGATGGGTTTCGCTATTTTGGATAATCCTTCCACAAATCTCCGATAATAACCTGCTAGCCCCATGAAGCTTCTCACCTCATGGGCATTTTTCGGCACTGGCCACTCGATAATGGCCTTTACCTTTTCTGGGTCCACAGAGATTCCTTCGTCGGAAATGATATGACCTAAATAGTGAATCTCTTTCTAGAAGAAGGAACACTTCGACAACTTCCCATACAATTTGTTCTCTCTAAGATAGGAAAACACTACTCGTAAGTGTTCCTTATGTTCTGTTTCGTTCTTGGAATATATAAGGATGTCATCTAGAAAGACTTGTACAAAACGATCTAAGTACTTCCGGAATACGCCGTTCATGAGGCTCATGAATACTGCTGGTGCATTGGTCAATGCAAAAGGTACTATGACAAACTCATGATGTCCAAACCGAGTTCGAAAGGTAGTTTTTGGGATATCGCCTTCCTTAATCCTTAACTGGTGATACCCTGATCACAAATCAATCTTTGAGAATACCACTGCTCCTTTCATCTGATCGAAGAGGTCATCTATTCGCGGCATTGGGTACCTATTTTTCACTGTAGCACAATTCAAGTCCCTGTAGTCTATACATAGTCGTAAGGATCCATCCTTCTTCTTTATAAAAATTACTGGTGCACCCCAGGGTGAAACACTGGGCCTTATTAGCCCTAAGTCCAGTAACTCTTTTAACTGCATTTGCAATTCACAAAGTTTCGACGCTGTCATTCGATACGGAGTCTTGGAAATTGGTTTTGCACCAGGTTTTAGCTCAATAGTAAAATCAAGCTCCCTCTCAGGAGGTAACCCTGGTAACTCGTTCGGATAAACATCCTTAAATTTTGACAATACCGGGTACTGATCTAATGAGGGTCCCTTCCTTTCATTCACTACTTCCACTACATATAGTCGACACCCTTGCCTCAAGCATCGTTTAACCTTCATAGTTGAGATAAAGTGTAATGACACCTTTCTCTGTACAACTTGGATCTCTACTGGCCTTCCTTCATCATCGACACAAAGCACCCTTTTTGCGAAACAATCTACCAAAGCTCGATGAGCTGCTAACCAATCCATTCTAGTGATTAGGTCATATGCCGCGAGAGCAGTGACATATACCTTCAACCTGGTAGTACACACTCCTAGGTCTACTATACAATTATCAACGCTAGGTCCTACTGCCTGTTTTTCCCCCGAAGCCATCTCGACTTGTTTAAAGTCATAGTGCTCGTAGGCTGCCAACCCACTCTTTTCTAATGCTGAAGGTGAAATGAAACTATCTGTCGCACCAGAATCAAATAAAATCTTAACATTGATATGATTCAGTGTACCTGATGACTCCACCACGATGGATTGATGCTCGACCTGGCGATTATTAACTGCTGTGTAAATCTGGTGTCTGCTACTTGCTCTTCCCATCCGAGCCTTTCCTTCTCTATGCACGAATCCTGATTGCAACTCTGGGCAGTCACGCTAGTAATGGGGTCCTCCACATCCCCAACAGGTAACACGGGATTGAACCTGCGCACTGTTATGTGACTATCTCTGAAATGAGTTCCTTCCCCTGGAACCCCTGCCCCTACTAGCTATTCCCTGAGATGGCTGTGGACCTGTCTGCGTCATTGGTGAAGAACGAGATGTTGCACTCATTGCCATTGAAATCCCTACAGCTACTGTCCTTGGTGTGACTCTGTTACCATATGGAGGTGGCCTTGAGCCCCCTCCCCTGGAAAATGTCCTAGGGGCCTTCCCGACGAATCCAGGATGATGCGGAAAGGTCGACCTCATACCTCCATTCAAGTTCATGTGTTCCTCCATGTAACACGCATTTTCCACTACTTCTGCTACTGAAGACAGTTTCCACATCCGCACCATAGCTCTGATCTTAGGGTTTAGCCCATAGATGAAGTGTTCTGCCTATCGTTGGTCATTATCCATGTATGAAACATATTTGACCAATTACATAAACATGATCTCATATTCTTCTACGGTCCTGTTTCCCTGTACTAAGGCATGAAATGCTCCTACCTGCTGTTCCTCATAGCAAGCTGGCAGATATTTCCTTCAGAACCTCTCCTCGAAAAATTCCCAAGATACGGTGTCCGAGTTAAGATGCAGTTGTCTTTCCAGGTTGCCCCACCAGTTCAAGGCGCTGTCTCTTAACTGAAAAATTGCTATCTTCTCCTTTGAGTTGGACGCATAGTCCCTTAAGGCAAAACACCTTTTGATGCCTTCCAACCATGCTTCCGCGCGTTCACTGGCGCGACCCCCGACAAACTCTGGAAGTTTGATCTTCTGCAATTCTCGAGTGATGTCTTCGGGTGGAGGTCCTCCCCCTGAATCCCTTGATGCTTCTGGATTACCTGTTCCAGATGGTGGGGGTTCCACTTCAATCCTTGTTGGTTTTCGCCCCTTTAAAGTCTCATTTATGGCCTCCAAAGAGCGCAGTATGAGAGCTAGTTCGAGCGATGGTGGCAGCGACGCTAGTGGTGTTGGCAGTACCTACGACGATGCTCCTCTGCCTCGATTCCCTCGAGTCCTAACCATCCTGTATGATTTAACCTGCATCAACCAAAGTTGTCAGGGTGAGTTCAAGGACGTTTTCAAATTTGTGCAACTTAAACTAGAAAACGGGGTTAGGCGTAAGTTTTTCTTTACTTGTCTGTAAACAAACATTACTCTCTTTAGGGGATTGGCTAGGTTAGGGTTAAAGCGTCTAAGCTTGATTTCTCCGCCTAAGAAAACTACTGATTCCCATACTCGGTAGCTACGCTAGCTTGCACCATACTCATCGATTCTCTAACTTACCTGCCTAGCGCGCAAGAAGCCCCCTCCTGCTTATCTTGTTCTAAGTCCTTAAACTTTGCGTCTACAACTAATTGAGGTGACTTCCAACCTAATGTTGATTAATTATTAACAAATAATAATCTAGACTAAACTTAATCAACAAAGCCTAAGTTTCAGTCGCCTTAATCAACGCATTTAGTAAATCCAGTAAATTAATATTAATATTAGTATTAATTAATTAACCATTAATTTAATTAATCCTTCTAATTAATTTAATTAATTTTTCTCCAAGGCACATACATGGCATGTTGGTGTTTGGTTGTTTCTTAAGGCTTAGGCAGTGGGTGGTCGTCGGTTCAAAACCCATAGACCCCATATCACCCCCCCTTTTTTTTTGTGACACATTTTTTTTTATATATATTCAATTTAAATTAATTAATTTAAATTTTAAATCCCTTATTTAAAATAAAACCTAATTTATTTAATTTACCTACTATCGAAATTGTTTATTATATATATATTAAAAACAAATAATAATAATAATAATAATAAAATAACAATAAACTAAAATAATAATAAAAAAATAAAATAAGACAATTACATTATAATTAAAAAATAAATAAATAAAGAGAAATTAAAATAATAAATGAATAAAAATAATAAAAATCTAGAGTCGGGCAGTGGGTCCTCGCATGAGGCCCACGTGCCCCCCCTCCTCCCCAACGCTCATCCCATAACCCTAAAACCCTACACGCCTCCAGACAAACCCTAAACTCCTCAACCCTTCACTCCCTCACTGCCACCTCTTCATTCTGCTCTCTCCCTCTGCTCTTGGCGTTGGTGCTGGTGTATGGCGGGGACGCTGGGTGTTTTAGTGCAAGATAAAACGCCTCTTGCAGGCTCCTCTCTTGGCCATGGCTTGTTCGACTCGACGTTTGTGTGTTTGGGGAGGTCCGGGGTTCAAACCCCACGGACTCAATAAACTTTGGCACAGGTTGTCCAACTGGTGCGCGCGCTATACCTGGTGCTTGCCTGGAATTCTAGACACGTGAGAAATGAAAAAAAAATGCCCTTGTGGGCTCATCCTCCATCGATGGTTTCACGCTGGTATTTCACTGGATTGTGATGTGTTGTGTGCTGGTGTAGGTGCGCTGGCTGTTAGGCTGCGTGGCAGGTACTTGGCTTCTGTTTTTTTGTTTTTGTTTTAATACTAATTTTTTTTTGTTTCCTGTGTGCAGCGCAAGGGCTTTCTTCCTTGTGGGTTCTTGTGACTTAGTGTCGGTGTTTGGGCATTGGTTTGTTGGGTTCTCGCTGGTGCGTTGGACGACTTTGACTCGTCTTTTGGTACTCTGTGCATGGGTTGCTTGTGGCCGGTTCCTGCGCTTGCACAATGAGTGTGCAGTGCATGATTATACATGACTCTCCCATTGGCACCTTATGTGGGCGTTCTGCTTGGCACTTGGACTTGTTTATAGTGGTGGTGCTTGGGCGTTTGGCTTTGTGTATGGCAGTGGCGCTTGTGCGCTAGGTTTTGACTTATGTGCTAACCCGCGATTTTACGTGCAGGTGCTGGCTCGGGTACTAGAAGCTTTAAGTGGAGTTTGGAATGTCCATGGACAATCTCTTAACCCTAAAAAAACCCGTAAGTAATCAACGAAGCCAAATAAAGTAGAGTTTGGAATGTCCATTTTGAATGGTCAGTCTCTTAACCCTAAAATTTTGATATTCTTTTTTTATTTTATTTCATTGACCAATACTTCTGTGAATTATTCTGATCCTTTAGTCTCCATGAATTATCTTTTGTCGTTTTCTAAACAATGAAAGAAATAAACACCAGCACAGTTATGAAGTCTTTATTTAGTCTATGTTATAGATATATTAAATTGAGTTGTTCATATTTAACAGGGCGTTTACATTAAAGACAAACTGTGCATATCATAGCATTGATTGTTTATTTATATTGCTGCTATTATAAAAGTGTTGTTGCTGCTATTATTTATATTGCTGCTATTGTTTATTTATATAGATCTGAAACATTTTCCTACAAGTGTTGTTGATTGTTTCAGATCTCAAGCCCTTCTGTAAGCTATTATAAAAGACTAATAATATAGGACATGGGTTAAAAGACTTCCTTTATAGGACAACCTATAAGAAGAATTATTTTAAATATTTGTCTGGTAGCCATTGTACCTATTGAACAGTGAAATTGCCATACTTGTTCTCAAAGTTTAAATTTTCTATTGTTAGCAGGTTTTTCAAAGGGGAAAATTAATAGAACATGTGCCTTTTGATTCGTGTGCTTGATATTTTTTTTGGGTATTGCTTGCAGGTTAGGTGGGGCTGGAGCTTGGCCCTCAAGCCCAGATTTCAAACTAAGGCTCTAATACCATGTGTAGGGGCCAGAAATTAACAAGCCTAATAAAATTCATAGAACTACACATAAAATTTCAAACATAGAATTTCTTTTAGTGCATAAATAATTCATTTAGCTTCATATAAGCATACAATATTCAGCAGAATTAAAATTTATCTACAACATAAAAATAACTCAGCAAATTCATAAATAAAATACCTCCTTCTGATGCTAATTCCCGCTGATATGGTTGTCCTTTCCCTGCTACCTTGCCCAGCCTGATGCACTGACCAAACTCTTCCCAAACCGACTAACCTCCCAGCCAGCTAGGAGCAGCCTGTACGACTCCCTAGCTCCAGGATACCGAAAGGGATCCTGGCCCCCATGCCTAAAACCCCCAGCAACCCGGTGCCCCCTGCAATGGTTCACCAAAAACCCCCAAAACCAAACTCCTCCAACCAGACAATATGACACAGAACTATATGCCACAGAAATACATGCCACATAAAATATAGTGCTCCTCCAAAATGCTTCCTTCCCCCGAAAATAATCATCCCCCCATTTCCCCGTAGGACTCTTCCGTCATATCCCCCCTTCACCAACTCTCCTCCCCCTCATTAATTTCCTTATCTCCTCCTTTATTACCTTATCCCCTTCTTTATTATCTTATCCCCTCCTTTAGTATCTTTTTCTTAATTTATTGCTTCATTTCCCCCTGCATATGTAAAGTATTTAATTAAATAAATTAAAATTATTAAGCCCCTTTAATTCATTACACAACCTTTAATGAGTCAATTGATTAATAAATAAGTAATTAATTAATATTATTAATACTAATCATTGTTTAACTAAAACCATATTAGGACAATTAATTATCTAATTAATTTTACTTAATAATCCCTATGCATCTATTTAACTAGGGTTGTTACAACAAAATAAATTTGTTGCCAGATCTTAAATAATTTCATTTAGATTTCTGTGAGCATTGTGTTTATGGAAAACATAAGAGAGTCAGATTTCTCAGAGTCGGAAAAAAGAAGAAGAGTGAAATGTTAGAGCTTGTGCATACATATATATGGGGACTAGCTCAGGTATCATATCTTGGTGGATCTCGTTATTATGTTACTTTTATTAATGATGGAACTAGAAAAACTTGGGTTTATTGCATTCGACAAAATTCTGATGTTTTTGATACTTTTATGAAATGGAAAGATTTGGTTGAGAATGAGACATGAAAAAGGTTGAAGTGTCTTGGATTAGATAATGGAGGTGAATATTGCAACAAGGAGTTTGATGATTATTGTTCATACCATGAGATTCGTAGAGAGAAGATATTTCCAGGAACACCAAAGGAAAATGGTGTGTCGGAAAGGACGAACAAGACAATGATGGAGCGTGCAAGGAGTATGAGATTGCATACTGGTTTGCGCTTACAGTTCTGGGTAGATGCCGTAGATATTGTTGTTTACTTAATAAAAAAAGGACCTTCAATCTCTTTGGATGGTGTAATTCCAGAGGAGGCATGGACAGGTAAAAATGTAAACTATTCTTTTTTGAAGACTTTCGGTTGTGAAGCATTTGTCCATATTGATAAAGAAAATAGAACAAAGCTTGAGGCAAAATCCAAGAGGTGTACCTTTATTGGATACTATATTAATGATTTTGGTTATCGTTTATGAGATTATAAAAATCACAAAATCATTAGGAGTAGAGATGTCATATTCAATGAGGAGGTCATGTACAAAGATCAGTTGCAGGGAAAGAAATAGGAAAAAGAAAAACCAGAATACACAGTGCTTGATGAGATCACTAAAAAAGAAATTCCAAAGATACTAGAAAATAAAAAAGTACACTTTGGCCAACCATTTCAAATTAACCAAGGAAATGTTTCCCAAGACACAGGAGGAGATAGAATACATGTTCAGGGTCCCTTATTCATCAGCAGTTGGCATCTTGATGTATGCGATGGTTTGCACTAGACTAGATATTGCACATGCAGTGGGAGTTGTGAGCAGGTGTATGAACAATCCATGTAAAAACATTGGGAGGCAGTAAAGTGGATTCTCAAGTATTTGAGAGGTACTGCTACTCATACATTATGTTTTGGAGGTTCAAACATTGTTCTAAAGGGATATGTTGATTAAGATATGGCAGGTGATAAAGGTAGCAGGAGGAGCACCACAAAGTACGTTTTTACTGTAGGTGGAACAAAAGTAAGTTGGATTTCAAAACTACAAAAGGTTTTTGCACTTTCAACAACAAAACCAGAGTATGTTGCTGCTACAGAGACTAGTAAAGAAATTATTTGGTTACAGAGGTTTATTGAGGAATTGGGAAAGAAGCAGAAGAATAACAGGTTGTAATGTGACAATGAGAGTGCCATTCATCTTGCAAAGAACTCAACCTTCCATTTGAATACTAAGCATATACAACTCATGTATCATTTCATACTATCTGTCTGGGAAGATGGACATTTGAGGTTGGAAAATATACATACTAGCCATAATCCATAGATATGTTAACAAAGGGAGTAACCAAGGAAAAATTGAGTTCATGCTAAGCTTCAGTTGGATTTCAAGCATGAAGGTGAAGATGAGAAATTTTCCAGGACCAAGAAGGATCATAGTCTAACAGATAAAACAATGGTGGAGTTGTTGAGATCACTCTCCAAGTGGGAGATTATTGGCTGTGGAGCCTGATTATCTTCCTGATTCACAGGTCTTTATTTTCAGCGGTGTTTATACCCCATGAATACTGTACACCTTGGAATATTGTATGCCCATCCNTTGCCCCCCTTGCAGGGTCCGGGGGAAAGTGGGCCGCCAACGGGGGTTCGAGGGCGAAGCCAGCGAAAGAAAATTTTCCTTGTAAATGTATATTGTAATTTCATAGTAAATCTGGACCATTCATTATAAGGTCACAGATCTGACAGTAGAAGTTGTGTTAGGGTTTTTTTTCCCTAGAAGGAAACCCTCTTTTATGAGGGAATTGTATTGCGGCTATGTATCATTGTGAATATTGTATTTTGTGAGAGTAGTGTTGGATGCAAGCCTAGTCAGGAGAAAAGGATATTTTTGGGAAGAGAAGCACGAAAGGAGGAAAGGACAACTGGAAGGAAAAGTAGCACATGTAAGGGAAGCATGCAAGGTGTGCATGCAAGGAAGACTTATTGACGCTAGGGTTAAGGTTTTTGTAATGTATCATAATGGCTGATGAGCCAATAATATAAATAGGTAGTACTTAGAGGAAGAGAGGGGGTAGAGAGACACAGACTGACAGAGGAGGAGGAAGTTGTATGAACTATACAACTCAGTAAGATGGTGAGCTATGGAGGCATTGAGTGACTCCATCCCAAGGGTTATATAGTAGGATGAGGAGCCTAGTGGGATTTGTTCAGCCTCATATGGATCAAGGAGCATGTTGAAGAGAGTAAGATCGAAGATTGTAAACATGTGCGGCGTGATATATTACTAAATAATAATAAAATATTAAGAGATAGATCTTTGTGGAGGTAGCCCATGAGGGGGTGAACCACGGTAACACCTGTGTCACGTGAATGGAAGTGTGTCTTTATTGCTGTTAAATGTTGAATTTTAGATGAATGGATTAACTAGTTAGATCTGGTAGTCCACATGCAAGAATAGAATGACTGATATAATTAGATGTTAGACCAAATGAATAAAGATTACAAAGTGCAACCGCAGATCTCAAATCATTCCCAGGTTGCAAACACTTGAGTATTGCAGCCACCCAAAGAGCTATCTTGGGTGGGATTGGCTAGTACACCCTATGTGTTGTGTTTCTGGTCTTCGAGAGGGGCCGATAGTTTTAGAGGGATTTTGTTGGGAGCTTATCAAATCTGAACTAGGGTCAATCTATTATAGTAAGGTAGGATTCTAATAACCCATAAAGAATCCTAAGTAGAAAATAAAAAGACCAATAAATGGGTAAAATCCAACAAATGGTTCCATTTCCGGTTGGTTGGAATGTGATGGGATTGAGTATATGAGATTTGTAGAAGACACGTCAAAAGAATGATAGACCATACGACAAAGACATTGAGAGAATGAGGATATGAAAAGGAAATGTTGAGACCGTGGAATCCTATGAAGGTAGAGATAGAGAGATGGTTGAAAATAAAGGAGCCGTAGTTTCCACAGAAAGATAATAGAAAGCCAAAGTTGACACCGCACAAATATCTGGACAAGTATGTATTCAATGACTTTCATGCAGTATTTTTTTGTGATTTCCCACATGTATTGTAGGAGTGGATAAAAATATTGAAAGACAACCATCCCACAAATCGGATCAGAAAACTAGAGTGGAATCATGAAGAGATCACGTAGTTACAATGAGTTGATAATAAGTTTACGCGTGCAGTATAGTTCTGGTTAGACATCATTGTTGCAGGATTTATCAAAGAATTTGCAGTAGATACAATGAAGTCTTACAGTGCGACAGAACAAGAGTTCTTGAAGGGACCTCGAGGTAGGTACATTAGACGTTATATACTTCTATTAAGATATTACTATATAACAAAGGTGTAATGAAAATGGAGTGAGATAGCTAAACTTCCCTGCGTGCATGGGGGAAGCACTAACAAGAGAAGCAAAAATGGAAGGAGAAATTGATAAAGGAAAGAAGGAGGAATCCTTGGACCCAATTATGATGAACGAAGACTAGATCAAGAAGATCATGGAAATGGATGGAAGAACGCGCAGTGGAGTACCCTACCAGTATAAGGTGAACACCAAGAAGAGAGCGGTAGCCGCGAGGGAAGGCTTGGCAAGTGATGAAGAAGAGGTAGAGGATCTCCAAGTTGTGGAGCAGATTGAGGAAATCCTGTGCGTAACATATGAGAGGAAGACGAGAGGTCCAAGAGTGGGAATAGAAGGCAACACTCCTATCCATATCAGTTTCAGTGTGGAACCCATAAACCC
This sequence comes from Picea engelmannii, assembly GCA_009831015.1. Classification (NCBI taxonomy): domain Eukaryota; kingdom Viridiplantae; phylum Streptophyta; class Pinopsida; order Pinales; family Pinaceae; genus Picea; species Picea engelmannii. Next base: position 18,356 of record ML806174.1, read on the forward strand.
ATGTGCGACTAATACACCAAGAAGAACACCACTATTTAGACAACCAAATTTCGGGAGAAGGAAGACAACAAGAAGTACATCTACACAAGAAACAACAACTGGGGGAGCCAATTCAGGAAGCATTATTCAAGTATATACACTGCGCGGAGGTATTAGTTCAACATTCACGATGGCAAGACATGATCCCACCATCAAGTTACCAGAATTTAAAGGAGAGGCGTCGGAGGACCCTGAGAAGCATTTGTTCATTTGTGAAAAGATCTAGGAAGAAAAACATATCATAGATGAGGAAACTAAAATTGCGCAGTTATCCATCACATTAGGAGATCACACACTAGATTGGTACATGAGTTTAGCTACAAACAGTCCACCAGGGTCAACCAGAATGATTGGAGATATTAAAAAGCTATTGATAAATGAGTTCCATGAGCCTAGCTCACAGGATCAATACATGAACGAGATGATAGAGATTAGACAGAAACCAGGAGAATCTGTATGGGATATTGACCAGATATTCAAATGATTGAAGGGAAAGCTAAAGTATTGCATGACATATATGCAACATCGACATCTGTTTTTCAATTCACTGTTACCACACTTGAAATACCCTTTGCGACAACATAAGTTTTAGACACAGGAATAGGCTCTTCAGGCAGCCCTACAACTGGAAGAGAACCAATATCAGAAAACAGATCCAACAATAGAAGAGATGAAGGAGGATTTGAAGAACTTAACATTCCAGCTAAACTAGAATAAAGGTAAGGACAAAAGAGAAGCCATTTGGTGTACCACATGTAGGACAGAAGGACACCATAAGAACGAATGTCCAACATTCACGCAGTACATAGTAGCAGGAATGACAAACCCATTGCCAACATGAGGACTATGGTATTAGATCTATAAGAAACAAAAGGCATGATCCATATCACTACCGAATGATGCAGAAGTACCAGACAATACCTAAGAGTTCATATTGCAACTTTTTCAAGTCAGTAGGCCATGATGACAAAGATTGCAGGACTATGGACCTCATGAGGGAAAGAACATTAGATGCTTACAGGGTTCCGACAGAAATGATGACCGGGAAATCTGCACCACGGTTTAACCAAGTACCAGCCCCGTATAACACTGCACAACAACAATATAACACTGCACAGCTGAAGTACAATACCGTGAAACCACACTATAATCCCGCGCAATATAACCAAGTGCCTCAATACAATGGACCACAAGGGGATTGAGCTGGATACAGAGGTGGGGGAAGAGAAATATGAGGCTTTAGAAGAGGTAGAGGACCAGTGGTATGCCACAATTTTCAACAACTAGGACACTATGCAAGAGAATGTCCACTTCCACCCGCGACGTGTATGTATTGTCATGCATCAAATTATGACACGAAAGAATGTCCTACACTATTAGGGAAGATTCAGGAGAAGATAAATCAGAACAATTAGAATGTTTAGTCGATTTCGATAGAAGCGAGGGATGAAATAAGAAACATCAACATAGTTATGCGGGGAGGAGCTAAGACAGGAAACGACACAGTAAGACAAGAGCCAACACAAAACCAATGGGTGAAGAAGAATGTCGAACCGAAGAAGAAGTTTGATGCGTAGAACGAAAATGATATATTCAAGCAGGCTTGACAAGAATTCCTGAAGCTAGACATTGCATCGACATCAACTGCGCAACATAATAAGGAAATACCAGAGTACGAGATGCCTCCATTACTGGATCACAACAAGGAAGCACAACCCCTGGGAAAAGTAAGTACAATTAAAGGTTTTTTGCAATCCTGTGTTAAACTACTAAATGATCCATAATTTTTTAAAGTATTACAAAATATGCTAGAAAGATGTAGCATAGAAGCAAAAGGAAAGCTAGAATAGAAAACAGTTAATCATCTACGTACAAGGAGGAGAACAAGCAGAGAGTTTAGATTGAACACCAACATTGAAGATTTCAACATGGGAGATATTATACTAGATTTAGGATCCGAAGTGAATGTGATACCCAAGAAGACATGAAAATGTATGGGAGAACCCACATTAGGATATTGACCTGTTCATATGAAACTAGCAAATCAACACAAATTTCTATCAATTGGAAGACTAAAAGGGGTAACAGTAGATCTGGATGGAGTGCGCACTAATGCCAACTTCGAAGTAATAGAGATAGTGAATGGAAAAACACCTTATCCGACATTTCTTGGCTTAGATTGGGCGTTTGAAAATTAGACCATAATCAACTTAAATATGAGGAAGATGACATTCAAGTCGGGAGAATACAAAGTCATTGCGCCATTGGACCCATCAAAAGGGGAAAGGTTTGTAGAACCTACTTGCTTAGACCTAGAGGAAATTAACCAGTTGTACAGAACAACCACGCGAGAAGAAGATTATGTGAACCCAACTGTAAATGGGGTACTCAATTGGAGAAGCATAACCTCATGTGCGTCAGACTCAAACACAAGCTTGGAAAATTGGTAGCAGAGGTTACACGCAGTCTCCACAAGAATATGCGCAAGAATAGACCGGACAGTAAGATGGGTAGTTACGGAGATAAGGGAACCTCCCAACTTCCATGGGGTGAATGAATTAGAAGAATTATTAACATGATACAAAGATGAAGTGTTATAAAATCAAAGGCTCTTAGCCATGGATATAACACTTAGGTCAACACTTGCAAGATGGTGGGGTGCGCACAAAGAAATAGTTAAGGACTGGTAGCAATGTAAGCGGTTACTACGCATTAGGTTTGGGGCAGAACAAGGAAGCAACCAACTGTATAAATATGACGGACAGGGGGAACCAACAGAACATTTGGAGAAGTGAAAAACACTATGGAGGATGAGACCGCCAGAGGAACTGCCTCATCATTTTGTTCACACATTAGAAGGGATTCCAACAAACTGGTATATAGACCAGGAATTGCACAGAGGAACTAAAAAATGGACAATATTACAACAAAACTTTACAGTCACTTTCTCATTTGAGCATGAGAACCCCAACATAGACACAACACTTAAACACATCATAGGGGTGATATTCATTAAAGAACCACAAGTTGAACTTATGACATAAGAACAACAACAAAACAAACAAACAGTAAAAGAACTACTGTCATGCTACGAGGTGCAAGAAGAATCACCAGATGAAGATGACCTGTGAAACATTCAGATTGCAAAGGTTGAAGGTGAAAGAGAAGTAGAAACTCCACCTATGGAATCATAACTATTTGTCGTGCCGATAATGGTGAAGAAAGTCAACATTGGGACAATTGAGAATCCCAAAATGGCCAACATTGGAGACTACTGGGATGAGAAAAGAATGGAAAGCATAAAAAAGTTACCGCGCGAGTACAATGACCTATTCCCAACAATGTTCACAGAAATGAAAGGCATAGCAGGAGAGTTAGGTGAAATGAAGATACCTCTTAGAGTTGAGGCAAGACTGATAAGACATAGACCATATAGACTAAACCCTATATATAAGCAAAAAGTCAAAGCCGAAATTGATAGGGTGTTGAAGGCCGAAATTATAGAACCTATAGAGGAATTTGAATGGGTAAGCCCTATGTTAGTTCAGGAGAAAAAAAAGGGGGCGATAAGGATATGTGTCGACCTACGGAATTTGAATGATGCATGCCTACATGACCCATTCTCTACTCCTTTCACAAATGAGGTGTTGGAGAACGTAGGAGGACAAGAAGCTTATTCATTCACTGACGGATTCTTAGACTACCATCAGATCAAGATAGCTCTAGAAGATAGATACAAGACCACGTTTGCCATAGAATGGGGATCCTACTAATACACATTCATGCTATTTGGACTGAAGAATGCACCAACAATATTTTCCAGATTAGTCATAGCTGCATTCAAGGAATTCATCCACCAGTTTCTAGAGGTATATCTGGATGATTGTACAGTCTATAGTCTGTTGAAAGACCATATAGGGGTGTTGAGGCTGCTGTTAGAAAGATGCAGACAGTGTTAGATATTGTTAAATATCAAGAAGTTCATCTTCAGAACACCTTTAGTATGCAAACAAGGCTTGCTAGTAGATCCTGCCAAGATTGTAGTAATTGTTAATCTACCACCACCAAAATCAGTACGTCAGTTAAGAGCAACATTAGGACACACATGATACTATAGGAAATTTATAAAAGGGTATGCACATATCATTACACTAATGGAGAAATTGCTGAGAAAAGACAACAAGTTTCAGTGGAATGATGTGTGTCAACGAGGATTGGACACCCTGAAAGAGAAGATGGTAACTGCACCAATACTAGTATTCCCAGATTGGGACAAGACATTCCACATGCATGTAGATGCATCAACCATAACACTTGGAGCTGTTTTGGCATAGACATGATCAGGAGAATTGGACCATCCTATAGCATTTGCTAGCAGAAAATTATCAGAATCAGAGAAAAATTACAATAACACAGAGAGAGAAGGCTTAGCTATGGTCTATGCACTTCAGAAGTTCATATATTACTTGTTGGGAAAACATTTCAAGATGTTCACAGACCATTCATCTCTCAAATACCTCGTCAATAAGCCAGTGTTGGGGGGGGAGAAATTGTAGATGGTTATTGTTGTTTTAGGAATTTGACTTCAAAGTGATAGTCAAACCAGGGAAGTTGAATGCAGGACCTGAACACCTATTGAGGATCACCAATGGAGAGGAACCTACGAATCTAGAGGACAACTTTCCTGATGCATTATTGTTTTCAGTCCAAGTAGTCGATGAATACTTCGCAGACATCATCCAAAACTTGAGTATAGGGACCGCGACACAAGAATTCAACACTGCGCAGAAGAAAAATATGGTAGTCAGGGATGCAAACTATCAATTGATTGCATGTCACTTATACAAGATGGGTGCATACAACATCTTGAGAAGATGTGTAATAGAACATGAAAGACCTAGGATTTTAACAGAATCCCATGAGGGAATAACAGGAGGACATTATGAAGGAAAAGATACCACGCAAAAGGTATTGCACGAAGGAATATGGTGGCCAAATGTCCACAGAGACTCAAAGGACTACTGCCAGAGATGTGATGTATGCCATAGGTTTGGTAAATCAAATAGACGAGACACGATGACCCTAAGAGCACAAGTAACCTTGCAGGTATTTGACAAATGGGCAATAGATTTCATGGGACCAATTAACCCACTAACAAAAAGGTCAGGAGAAAGGTACATTATTACTGTGACATAGTACTTAACAAGATGGGCAGAAGCAACAACAATCAAATATTGCAGCGCAGAGACAACATCACACTTGTTTGAGCAAGTGATCACTAGATTTGGTTTCCCAAGGATTTTGATGAGTTACCAAGGCATTCACTTCATTAACAACACTATTAAGGCAATGAATGAGGAGTTTGAAGTTTATCATCAAAAGAGTAGACCATATCATCCTCAAGCAAATGGAACAGTGTAAACCTTTAATAATATCCTCGAGAATGCACTGACAAAGATCTGCAATGTTAATAGGGACAATTGGGACTTGAATATACCAGCAGTACTATGGGCATACATGACCACATGCAAAAAATTGACAAGGCAGACACCGTTCAAAATGGTGTATGGGAAAGAAACAATGGCGCCATTAGAGTTTTTGGTACCTAGTCTATGTGTAGGAGCAATTACAAACATGACAGAACAAGGTGGAGTACAGGAAAGGCTAAGTCAACTGATGATCATGGAAGACGATAGGATGCTAGAATGGTTTCACTAAGAAGTACAAAAATCAAGGGACAAAGCTTGGCATGATAGACATATAAAGAGGAAAAACTTCAAGGAGGGAGACCTAGTCTTGGTGTACGACAGTAAATCTCTTCAACACCCAGGAAAAATCAGAATGCATTGGTTAGGACCATATGAAGTAAAGATGGTCACATATGGGGGAGATGTACAATTGAAGGACTTGGGAGGAACATAAATCAGAGGAATGATCAATAGGAGTTGATTAAAGCTGTACAAGGACAGTCGACCTCCTAGAACTTGAAAAAAAAAACCAAACAAACAAAGGACTGCGCACAACAACAAAAGGGTTATCGCGCCAGACATTAAATGACAACAACCAACGAAAGGAGACGTAGTGCAACGAAAATAAAATGTCCATGCGCACCAACCAAATAACATAACACGCACTCAGAAATGTTAGCGCAACGGGGAAAGGACCAACGGTCAGAAAAAGGCAGAAACAACAGAAATGACGGGTACGGAAAATAGGTGCCAACAGACGACAAATATCAAAATTAAATGTCAAGAATGATTGATGGGTCGACGCATTAATCGCGCCAATTGGTGACGTCAATGGAATTCAATGGAAAGTACGCGGGAAGCGCCAGTTCATTCAAAACACAACTTGGGTAATGTCTCTGAGAAGTTTCACACTATTCCTATATAAGAAAATCACATGGGGATCAGAAGGGTTATTGTGAAATTGAGAAAATCACATAGCGACATAGTATATAGAGTAGAGAGTGTTAGCCCATGTCTTACCTTTACCAATCACTAAGTCTAAATTGTCACCTATATTTGTATTATTCATTTAGGATATTAGTAATATATCCTCAAGTGATGACTAATGATTTAGTTAAGATTGCCTAGCCTAGTCATCATGCATGATTTTAGGATCTAGAGAAAATATCTCTATGAGGTGGCATCACCCATTGTACTATAAATATGTAACATTGGAGTGAATAATTGAGTGTTGGCTAGTGAGCCTTTTCCGCCGTGTTGCTGTTCTTGTTTCAGTTTTATCAATTGGTATCAGAGCCATGGTGAAAATATGGTGATAATATCAGAGCTGGATTGGGCATAAGTCCCTCACGAGAGTGCCAAGGAACATGGGAGGGTAGAGGCATGTGTTTGACTTATAGGAGCTGCCAGCGCTTGAGGTGGAGTCCACATGTTGGATGAGATTGTCGTGTGAATAAGCTCTAGCCATGCAACTGTACCTGGCTGGGCTTCCGGTTTTGATTTCGGTTGTAGATACAACAACAACGAAATTTCATGCACTGCCTATGGATATGAAAGCCACCGCTAATGGAATGGAGATGGTGAGAGTATTGGACATTGTTCGGTAAGGGAAATAGAAATGTTGCTCGCTCGATGACATAGATCTTTAGAAAATAAACCTTTTTTTTGTGTGTAACTGTGCGTATCGATGTTTGTAATATCAATATTCTAGCTACTTCTAGATTTCGATTTTGCTGGATGCCCACAAGATCCATTGTTCGTATGAGGAAGAGCCACAAATCCGTTAGTGTTGAGTGGCAAAAGAGCTATTGTCAAAACTTGTGTAGAGAAGCTCGTGAAGTAGAGGTCCAGAGCCATATGGTGAAGAGAGGTTGATATGGGAAGAGCAGTTGATAATATCAGAGCCATACCATAGTTGTTTAGTGCGCATCGACTAGTGCTGGAGCTATCGACTATTGCATGGAGAAGTTGGCCATCGCTGCTATCTGCATATCTGAATTGAAGATCAGGTTTTGGAGATATAAATCCATGGATCAACTAAGTCAATGCTTCATATATGATTTGTTGTAGCGTTTTTTTTTTTAGAACTAGATCTGTGAGATGTTACAGATCTGATTTGCTTGAGACGTGTGACCAAGTTTAAAGGTCACTCATGAGATTCACGATGTGGATTAAGTGAGATTGTTGCAACTGCAGAACGCACCAACAATCCACCTACAAAATCAACGAGTTGCAAAACTATCGTGTGGAAAATCTGTTATCCTCAGAATGCCCACAATATTCTTCTTTAGGATTTATCAATTGGTATCAACGATAAATCCGTTGGGATACTATGCAACGATTACAATGGTTGAAATCGTGTTTTGGACAGTGGACTTGTGATTCAAGAGTGATAGAATTCTAGAGATCTGAGATTGCAATGGAATATGCATAGGAGAAATAGCTATCTGAAAACGTGAGACACTGCTGGAATGTGAGATCTGACTGTATGTTACTGAAACGTGAGATCTGACTGTATTTTTTATAAACTTGCAACATATGAGAGAGAGGTTCGTCGCTATTAAAAAAATAGCCATAGGCGTGATGTGAAGTAACTGCTCCACATGAACTGTTTAAGTATCCGATGAAAACAACATATCGTAGGAGGTCTTTTGTTGTATCTGCAATCGTGTGAAGCGACAACAACCAAGTGAAGCATCAAAGCCTAAGTTGCTGAAGATCCAGAGTTGAGAAACCTGTAGATCCATGCATAAAGGAGACACGTCATGGAATTTGCATGAGAGAAGCATCTCACCTGTGCGTGGACAACTTGTATAACATTGGTGCACCAACTGGGAATATTTGCTGCCATAGAGTCATCATCTGCATTAGTAAATGCTGCAAATGGACTTGTTGAGAATATGGTGCAATCTGCATACAAATTTGGTGTGAAGTCGAGCTGCAAAAGGACCAGCTAGGGTTAGCGCCATTGATTCAAATTGTGTGATTACATTAAGAACCAACTATTGTGGAACTCGATCCAATAAGCCATTGGGTTCGTTGTGTGATCTGTCTGCTCAACTGTATGATCATTTGCGCACATGAAGTAGGAGTGAGAACCGAAGAAATTACATTGAGAGATCGTTGCTAGAAGGTGTTCAAATCACCGTTGTCCATATCACCAACTCACTGAAGTATACATACTCTGGTTCTGGTTGTTTGGTTAAGGTATTTCCAATTGGAAAATAAGTGCGGGGTGCCCACAAATCTAGCTAAAGGAAAGGATGGTATTTTTTTTTTTTTGCATAAAGTTTGTTGATTAATTTCAATTTTGAGCTTAATTATGGCTAACCCATTGGCGGAAACATACTGGTTACCATGAATACGATTCGAAGGTCGAGGGTGCTAATGCAGGTTTTGATTGAATATGGGATGAGTATGTTGATGAGTTTTGCGTAAAGTAGAGGCGCACACTTGTGGAAAGTGCACATGTCAGCTGCAAAAAAAAAAAAAAAAAAAGGTAATTTGATTCTTTTGTTTTGGATTGATTGACAAGTTTTCTATACAACATGGGAAAATATGAAAACACTCTTAGCTTTGTGTTAAAAATAAAGTTTCAAAGGATTAAGAGAAGGTAAAAGTTGTAGAATGTGGGCGATTTTGTGTTTTGCTTACCCATGATATTTAATTAAGTCATAACGAAGACTTGAGAATTAGTCATGGATTATTTAATGGCATAAATTTTCATATCAAACTCTTGTAAAGGAGGACAAAAGAAGCTTGATGTGCATTCTGGCTTAAATTTTGTAAACACAAGGAGAAAAGAAGCGTGATATCAAAGATATCTTAATAAAATCATTTTTTTGTGGTTGCTCTCATCCTAGACCTGTCCCGAAATTGAATAAGGGGGTCTAAGGACATTGTCATTATGTGCAGTGGTGAATGTTTTCATGGTTGCTTTATGTAATGTTTTATGTCTAGTTTTTCACATAAGTACACTTACAAATTTTCATACGACTATACACACATGGCCTTCCAAGCGAGTTAATTCAAGCACACAATTAACGCTAGTAAAGTACAAGTAATCAAAGAACATACGATCAAGCATCTATGAAGATAATTATCAAGCATTCAAGTCGTCAACCACATCAACAATGGAAAAATCAAAGCATTCGAACTCAACACATCATGGAGCATTTGTAATTCAATTGTAACTTGCAAAAATGTTTTTTGTAAGATCACTTGATCGAGTTGAATTGTACTTGCAATAGTAAGAATAGAATCAAGTTGAGTTGAATTGAATTTGTCATAAGGTGCATTTTCGGTTGAGCCCGACACCCTCGAGTCTTTTTGAGTCATAATTGACAAGGTTGAGTGTTAAAACTCAAATCATTGTAAACATCACACTTTGGATGTATTTTCG